>CM040826.1:38210770-38333270 GCA_022828995.1 Vimba vimba
TGAATGTAAAATAAATAGATTTAATTAAATTAAGTTTAAATTACAATTATTAAGTTGAATTATTAAAACATTATATATAAATTATTAATTGCATTTGATTTATTAAGTATAGAATTATCAATAATAAAACGTATATATGTAAAAACATTGCTTATTAAATTTAATTTAAAATTAAGTAGAATTATTATTATTAATTCAACTTCAATTTAAATTATTAATTAGAATTATTAATAAAAACATTATTAATAATTTAAAATATTTACATATTTACAAGGTTGATTTTAAATGTGCTTTATAAATAAAAGTGGATTTGATTATAAGTCAAATAAACAGATTTTTTTTTCTTATATACATAAAAATCAATGTTTTTTACTAAGAAAGAATAATGAGAATTATGGTTATGGATTTATAATGTGCCCTGGGACAGGCAGCAGTGAAGGGATGACAGGAGGATGTTCAGGAGAAGGATCTGGGATTCGGCATTCACATGTGCCGGAGTCGGTAATGAATCACATTATGAGGAATGTCACGGCACACAGAGACTCCTTTATACCAGACATGAAAGGAAATGCTTTTCCACAACTGTAAACCCTCACCGGAACGGACCCTGCCGGCAGCTCCGCACGGAAATGAAAAATTATGTCTGAAAAATTTATTCATGCATTTATATTGTTTCTGGGTGGCACACATTAGTCCATCAAGCCTGCCTGAATATAAATGTGATAAAATCAATGACCTCCCGAGGGGAGTGCTGCTCCCGAGTTTTCCTGCGTTTCTGGGCCCTAATACGCTCCTAAGAGAGTCGAGATGCTTCAGAGGAAGAACTTCTCCTCATCTGCAAGGCCACGCTTCTTTCTGACAGCTCTCGGCTCTGCGTATGAATAAATAAATCGACTCAATGGGTGGCCAGAGAGACACTGCTTTTAACTTCAGGAGTCACAAACTCTATAAAAAAAAATAAAAAAAAAATAAAAAAAAATCAGCTCTTGAGCAGAATCCAGTATCAAGCAAGGAGAAAAATATGTAACAAATTGAACTGTAAAAAAAAAAAAAGTTAAATTTACGGTAAAAAAAAAACAGCAGCTGTAGTTGCCAGAAATTTACCTTAAAAAAATGCGGTAGCAACATTTTCGGTTTTAGACTTAACTTAAATTTACAGTAAAAAACACCGTAGCAACATTTTCGGTTTTAGACTTAACTTAAATTTACAGTAAAAAATGCGGTAGCAATATTTTAGGTTTTAGACTTAACTTAAATTTACAGTAAAAAGTACAGTAGCAACATTTTAGGTTTTAGACTTAACTTACATTTACAGTAAAAAATGCGGTAGCAACATTTTAGGTTTTAGACTTAACTTAAATTTACAGTAAAAAATACGGTAGCAACATTTTAGGTTTTAGACTTAACTTAAATTTACAGTAAAAAATGCGGTAGCAACATTTTAGGTTTTAGACTTAACTTAAATTTACAGTAAAAAATACGGTAGCAACATTTTAGGTTTTAGACTTAACTTAAATTTACAGTAAAAAATGCGGTAGCAACATTTTAGGTTTTAGACTTAACTTAAATTTACAGTAAAAAATGCGGTAGCAACATTTTAGGTTTAACAGACCTAAATTTACAGTAAAAAATACGGTAGCAACATTTTAGACTTAACTTAAATTTACAGTAAAAAAACATATTTCATTAACTGATATAATGTTAATTTACCGAACTATTGAAGTATTAATATCTATTTTGTACTATTGTAATACACTGACAACTACCAATCACAGCGGTGATGAGAGTCACATGATGAGTCAAAGCTCATCACAATCACTTTTTCACAAGAAAGTTAATATTAATATATAGTGTCATTCACACAAACACTAAACACCATCATGCTAACAAACATGAAATTTAAAAAATGCAATAAACATTAATTTAACAACATTAAATGTAACATAAAACCCTAATGCACATAACTGATTAGAAAAACTACGAAGAAACAGTTATTTCAACAAAAATACATCAAATGTGAAGTGTCACACAGGGAATGTCAATTTACGTTTTTCACTGTAAATTAATGACTTGTTCTTTTTAACGGTATTTTACTGTAAAATTACATTAAATGTACAGTTAGATCTATCACAGTTATTCACCGTATATAGTACGTAAACTTTCCGTTAACCTATTAACAGTTTTCCTTTTTACAGTCTTTTACCGTTAAAATCACGATAATATTTTACAGTGATGGCACAAAAGTAGTTGTTCTGCAAAATCATATTATGATGTTCACCCTTTTGACTCGCTTTGCCATAAGATTATCTGCATCTTCTACATCTTGTTGCAATCCTGATGTTACAAAAACAAGCTACAGCTCACGTGATATACAGAAGTGCAATATTCCTCCATCATGGAGTGAGAAAGAAGCAAAGCTGCTTTTTTCATCTGTCTGAAGTGCCACTCGATCCTGCTTCAAAACCTTTCACGCATAAATTGCAGGTTATGTAGGAGCTGTGGTTTGGGTAATGATGAGAGTATTTCTGGCTCAGATCAACGCGGCCCGACCCCCAGGAGCCGCTCCAATGGACCTGTAAAACTCAACACATTTTTCTCTACCTGGAAAATGAGAATTCAGGTAAAGCCTCATCAGGAGAAATGACTGATGATCTGCCCTGCTAACCTTTCATCTCAACCTATTGCACAAATATCAATACAATGTATTTTATACATCATCTGAAAGCTGAATGAATAAGCTTTCCATTGACGTATGTTTTGTTATATATTTGGTCGAGACACAACTATTGAAAATCTGGAATCTGAGGGTGCAAAAAAATCGAAACATTGAGAAAATCTCCTTTAAAGTTGTTCATTTATGTTGGTGATTGTGCAGCATTCACTCACAAAAATACATGTTTTATATATTTATGGTAGGAAATTTACAAAATATCTTCATGGAACATGATCTTTACTTAATATCCTCATGATTTTTGGCATAAAAGAAAATGATGTCTTATAATGATAATGATGTTTTATAATGATGTCTGTCAATAGTGTCAGTTGATTTTTCAACTTTAACTATATAAACAAAGTTTATTAAAACCAAATACAGAATAATAAGCTGAAATGATATACAAAATAAACTTTGAATGAGGTCTGTATGTTAAGAAATAAAAAAGAGGCCCAAAATAAAACACTACCGATTATAAAACCAGGAGAATAAATAAAATAATAATATAGTCATGCAAACGCAATCCAATCAAATCCCAAAGGATGAAATCAGATCCTGACCTGCATCTGCATCATTTCATGCTGAGAATTCGCTTTCTCTCAGCAATACGTCACACAATAGAAGGTAAATGTGTTGTGAAAGCTGTTTCACACAAGACCATGGAAACTAAATCATCGCTGCTTTTCTCCTCTGAAACTCTGCCATCTGACAGTCGCTTCTGATTCATACCGAGAACTGCTAAAATATCGCCAAATAAACTCTCCGAGGATTTGATCTGTTGCTAGGGGAAAGTCACAGGTTTGTTTCGGATCCCCGAGAGAATGATTTTTGTTCCCCTTTCAAACAATTAAAGATTCCTCAAGCTACAACGTCTGTGTTTTGGCTTTCATGAAGTGAACTTCTGTCCCCTTTTCAAGCTGTCTCGAAAGTCCTAAGGCCCCTGAAGACAATCAACTTCTGTTCAAAAGCGTTCATCGCTCTCTGGAAGCAGTGCTAATCTGTGTTTTTTTCACATTGGAAAAGAAAGCCGAAGAACTTGTGACTCAGATGAAACAGAAGGACATGGAGGAAAGACGGAGAGGAGCAAATGTGTTGTTTTGATTCTGGTTTCAGGGCTCGATTGCCCACAGAACACTAAAAAACATGTTCCTCTGGCTAATGCGCCAATAAGGACACTGTTTACATCATTAAAGCATCATGCTCATATTTAATTGCTTAAACACACGTGCATCTGCTGAATGAAAGGTCAGAAAAACTGCTCAAAAGTTGCTCTTTTATAGTTCAGGAGATTCTAATGCATAAATGTTTTGATACAGGATCAACTGTGCCTCAAATGTGTCTCCTAAATCTTCTTGTGAGAAGTATAATGGTCACAAATGAGTCAATAGTTGTCATACTGTAAGAGTATAAAGTTATGATATTACTTTGGATGAATTTATCTCTTGCATTTGATTACATATTTTGTTATCTTGGCAAAGTTTGAGACAATTTCGAGATCTCTTCTGAAACTAGAAGAGAAACATGTAAAATTATTGTTGTTTTTTTAAGACCTAAGGTAGACTTTTATCTCTAGTTCGGAGACTCTAAAGCCCTTAAATTATATATTTTAGTACTTTTGTTTTACGCAAAAACACAAATGTTTTAAGAGAACGCAAAGTTTATCTGTGGAACGCAATATTTTGTTTGAGCAAACGCAAATGTTTTGAGAGAGAGCACAACATTTATTTGGGAACGCAATCGTTTTGCGAGCGAATGCAAGTATTTTAAGCAAGTATGCAAATTTTATCGGGGGAACGCAATCGTTCTGCGGGCAAACGCAAATGCTTTGAGAGAAAACGCAAAGTTTATTTGGGGAACATAGTTTTGAGAGCAAATGCAAGTGTTTTGAGAGAAAACGCAAAGTTTATTGGGGAACACAATAGTTTTGAGAGCAAATCCAAGTGTTTATTGAGGAAACGCAATAATTTTGCGAGTGAATGCAAGTGTTTTAAGCAAGAATGCAAAGTTTATTGGGGGAACACAATAGTTTTGTGAACAAACGCAAATGTTTTGAGAGAAAACGCAAAGTTTATCGAAGGGAACTCAATTGTTGTGCGAGCGAATGCAAGTATTTTAAGCAAGAACACAAAGTTTATTTGGGGAACGTAACGGTTTCGTGAGCAAACCCAAACATTTTGAGAGAAAACGCAATGTTTATCTGTGAAACGCAATAGTTTTGCGAGCTAATTTTCCGTCCCATCTAGGGATGTTAACCGATGACCGTTTGACCGATGGTTGACCGTATCAAAGTTAACCGATCAAAGTTGTCGGTAGTCGGTAAAAAAAAAAAAAAAGTGATCTCTAAATTAGGCTATTATAGACAGTGGACTAAACGCTACTACAGTTAGCCATCTCATTCCAAGATCTTTTTGTGTGAAGTGAACAAATCCCTCACACTCAATTTTTCATAACTCGCCTGTTTGTACTTAATAAACCAATAAAAAACATTTGGAGCGAGGTCACAGCGTTTGGGTTCGCGCGCTCACAAGGTTTGTGAAAAGTAAAGGCTACAGGCTAAACACTCGAGGTTAGAGCCAGGGCAGACGACAGGATGAAGCGTGCAAAGAAAAGTAGTGTGTGGGACCATTTCACCAAAAAGAATGACACAGATGTAAGTTGCAACTTGTGTGATACAGTGCTTAAATACAGTAGTAGCACATCATCTATGATGCATCACCTGTAAACGCGACACCTGATGATCATCATCTTTCTTTATTGTTGTTAGCACTACCTCAAACTAAAGCGGCGTCTCTTCGGAGCTGTCATTTTCTTAAATGAGCCGCGGCAATGTTACACATGAGCTTCTAACGCTAGACAAACGCCTTTATTTTCAACGCGATCACCTTGTACCCAAACCATTTCGAAACTAAGGAGCCATTTGTCCTCCGATTACATACAAGCTCCTCGGCGCCGCGTTTGCGGGACTCATGTTTCGCGCTGTAGGGGATTTAAAAAAGTGACGTGAGTGGAAGGGCCGGGAGGCAGAGCGGCAGAGATGCGACAGAGTTGCGAAATTGCAGGTGCGGCTCGAAATGACTGTTATTTCCAATAGTGTAGCATATTTTAAACTAATCGGTTAACCGGTTTCAACCGGCTAATGAGGCTCAGTGGTCGGTCAAGAAATTTTTTAGTTTTCGCCATCCCTAGTCCCATCTCATATTTTTTTCCATCACCATGTCACCCAATGGTCTCTGTAATCTAGTGAGACACAACTGAGATATTAAAGAGACCACAGTTGTGATTTTTCTTATAGTGCGGGTCATAAGGGTTATTTGGGGAACACAATAGTTTTGAGAGCAAATCCAAGTGTTTTAACAGAGAAAATGCTAAGTTTATTGAGGGAACGCAAATGTTTTGAGAGAAAACGCAAAGTTTATCGAAGGGAACTCAATTGTTGTGCGTGCGAATGCAAGTATTTTAAGCAAGAACACAAAGTTTATTTGGGGAATGTAACGTTTTCGTGAGCAAACGCAAATGTTTTGAGAGAAAATGCAGTTTATTGAGGAAACGCAATCATTTTGCGAGTGAATGCAAGTGTTTTAAGCAGTTTTAAGGGAACACAATAGTTTGTGAGCGAATGCAAATGTTTTGAGAGAAAACGCAAAGTTTATTGAAGGATCTCATCTCCCATCTCATAATTCTTCCATCACCATGTCACCCAATGGTCTCTGTTCTCTAGTGAGACACAACTGAGATGTTAAAGAGACCACAGTTGTGATTTTTCTTATAGTGCGGGTCATAAGGGTCTTCGTAGAAAAGCCAGTTGTTCTCTCATCCTGCACAGAAAGCTGCATTGTGAAATGCTGAGAAGGTTTAAAGAACAGGAGAATGAGATGAGATGAAACGGAGTGAAGGGTAGAGAGCAAGATGAAAGAAAGAGGGAGGAGAATAAGGATAAAGAGAGAGAAAGATTAAATGCAAAACACTGGGACACGCATTTAAACACAGCTCAGCTGATGCACTCGGGTCTAGATTATGGCGAATAATGTTTATGATTATTCTTTCTTATGTTTAAGCGAGGCAGAAAGAAGGAGGAGAGGTATATCATCATAACTTCAATAATTCATTCAGCATAAATAAAACATGACCCGCAGATTTCTCCCTCCCCAAATGAAAAGCCTTTACGTAACATTAACGTGAGTTCTGCTGAGTCTTGACATCGCTCTCCGTTTCTCTTCACAGCAAAGCTTTCCAAGTTTATTTCATGATGTGAAGCCACACGGGGAAAACTCTTTCTGTTCACATCCATCCCAACTTTTCTCAATGTCACAGAGCACACAAACTCAACCGCACACGCAATCCAACTCGTGGTCAGAGCCAATCCCCACGACTACGCTTGAAAAATGGGCTTTAACATTCGTCACAACAAATGGCTTGAAAACCACTGAAGGTGCACTGAAGGAGCAATCCGTCAGATCAATCCGTCTGGATGGGAAGTGAATGGGAATCAATGGCATTACTGTAGACTAGCAAACCATATTAGATATACAAGGAATTCTGCAGAAGAATTGTGTTTGGAAAAATGCCACAGAACATTCGACACTTGACATTCGACCTCACAGGCTCTTTCACTGAGATGATGGTAAAAGGTTAAGAGATTAATTTCATTACGAACAAGAGGCAGAAGAGGAAAGAGTTGAAGGAGGAGAGGAGGAGGAAGAAGAAGAGGAAGATGAGGAAGAGGAAGAAGATGAGGAAGAAGAAGAAGGGGAAGAGGAAGAAGGGGAAGAAGAAGATGAGGAAGAGGAAGATGAGGAAGAAGGGGAAGAGGAAGAAGGGGAAGAAGAAGATGAGGAAGAGGAAGATGAGGAAGAAGGGGAAGAAGAAGAAGAAGAGGAAGAAGATGAGGAAGAAGAAGAAGAGGAAGAAGGGGAAGAAGAAGAAGAGGAAGAAGGGGAAGAAGAAGATGAGGAAGAGGAAGATGAGGAAGAAGGGGAAGAAGAAGAGGAAGAAGAAGAGGGAGAAGAAGAGGAAGAAGATGAGGAAGAGGAAGATGAGGAAGAAGGGGAAGAAGAAGAGGAAGAAGAAGAGGGAGAAGAAGAGGAAGAAGATGAGGAAGAAGGGGAAGAAGATGAGGAAGAAGAGGAAGAAAAAGAGGAAGAAAAAGAGGAAGAAGATGAGGGAGAAGAAGAGGAAGAAGGGGATGAAGATGAGGAAGAAGAGGAAGAAAAAGAGGAAGAAGAGGAAGAAGATGAAGAAAAAGAGGAAGAAGATGAGGAAGAAGAGGAAGAAAAAGAGGAAGAAGAGGAAGAATATGAAGAAGAGGAAGAAGAAGATGAGGAAGAAGGGGAAGAAGAAGATGAGGAAAAAGAAGAAGAGGAAGAAAGGGAAGAAGAAGAAGATGAGGAAGAAGGGGAAGAAGAAGATGAGGAAGAAGAAGAAGAGGAAGAAAAGAGGAAGAGGATGAAGAGGAAGAAAGAGGAAGAAGATGAGGAAGAAGAGGAAGAAAAAGAGGAAGAAGAGGAAGAAAAAGAGGAAGAGGAAGAAAAAGAGGAAGAAGAAGATGAGGAAGAAGAAGAGGAAGAGGGGAAGAGGATGAGGAAGAAGAAGAGGAAGAAGGGGAAGAGGATGAGGAAGAAGAAGAGGAAGAAGGGGAAGAGGATGAGGAAGAAGAAGAGGAAGAAGGGGAAGAAGGGGAAGAGGATGAGGAAGAGGACTCTTCATATATCACTCAAGGCGCTGTGCGATCACCTTCAGAATGACACAAGACTCATTCACTACAGGATTATTATGGTTTAAGACTGAAGATCTTTTGGTCTTGTGTAGTTTTGCTTCCAGACAGTGTTGATGTATTTCCTGTTGAAACAGGAAGTTGTGACGGTTCACCGGTGTTCAGTGGATGTGACAGTGCAGGGAGAGAGGCTGGCCGTGTACGACAGCAGGATGAATAAATCACAGGCACTTCCTCTGTGAACTGATGTTGAGGAAGTGAAGAGCTTTTATTTCCCTGTCCCGGCCATCAAGAGCAGCATCAGCAACACACAGAACTAAACACTGATGCTGAGTTCATGAGTCTTTATCATACCTGCAAACTTGTCGCTTTTCGGCGACAATCGCCGTTTTCTGGGTCAATTGGGTCATTTACGTGAATCGCGTAGAACCGGAGAGTTTTTTTTTTGGGGGGGGGGGGGGGGGGTATATTGTTTCTCACAGTAACTGCCATGCAGGCTAGAATTGCGAAACATTATTGGATAATTCTTATAATTGACATTTCTCTGGGCCAATCGGAATCTTAGCACTTTTTCTCTTGGCCAATTGGAATCTTAGCACTTGCGTCAGCCCCAACCGGCGACACTGTCACCTTTTTTAGCCTGAGGAGTTTGCAGGTCTGCTTTATGAGCATCATGTGCTCATTTGTTAGTAGTGGTGTAACGATACCCTCATGTCACGATTCGATACATATCACGATCCTGAACTCACGATACAATATTATTGCGATACTCCAAGACATATGGTAAAAGATTAACAAAAAATGAACTGTTGATTAAAATGCTAAATTTGGTGTGACATTGTGTGTGTAAATGAATAGTCTTGGACTTGGTGCTGAAACCCAAAGCACAGGACAATAGAGACGCCAGAATAACAATATTCATGATTCTGAAGCTGAAAATACTGAAATATTGTAGATGAATATGCTTGAACTCTGTCACTGACAAGATATATTTACAATAATGTCGGCCACTTTTACTGGTAACAAAAGACACTTGGCATTATCAGGACACACACATATTCCCCCATTGCATTATTATACGTCATATTCAACATTATATATAGTAGTTTAATGTAGTACTGACACTAAAACTCTGTAAACTTTCTCCTTTATTGTGAATTATACACAATAAATATTGTCACTGTCCACGATACTGATGCACTTTTGTATTGCGATATATTGTGACACGCCTGCTTGTTAGTGTTTCACTGGAGGATGTTGAAATGGAGACCTGTGGCGAATCACGGCTGTACAGGAGCCAGCGCTTCACACACACCGCTCACACACACACCGCTCACACACTGCTGTCCGTCTCACAGACACACTGATCACAGATCTGATTACTCTGACGAGGCAACAGAGCTAAATTAACCTCTCACTGCTAATCACACTCAGATAGGAGTGTGTGTGTGTGTGTGTGTGTGTGTGTGTGTGTGTGTGTGTGTGTGTGTGTGTGTTTCTCTGATGCATCGCGATTCTCTTTTCAACGGTTCAGGATGGATTCTGTAAACTTTTAAAGTCACTATTAAATCAAAATGGACAATTCTTGTTTTTCATTCGATTCATCTGTGGAATGTTGTTATTTAGTGTTATTACATGGCTTGGATGAATTCTAATGTAGAATGCAGTGTGTTATTTCTTGATAACAGACGCTGCGAAGTATAACACACCGTTGCCATGAAAAACAGAGCGTTGCTATGGACGCAGGACTCTAACCGTAGAGACGGAACGGACTATTTTCTTTAGCGGAAGCAATACAATCATTCAAATAAAAAACCTTTTTAAATCAATATTTTGTGTCAAATTATTGATTTATTTGGTGGGTAGCCATGTAATAAGCGGGATAATGTAGAGCGAATGCAACCCCATCAGCCTGTCGGTGTTGTATTCGCTATAACAACCGCCTCGCTCTACATTATCCCTTACTTAATTTATGTGTCTGGTAATCTTGAATCAGAGTATGTTCATCTCTTCTCTGATGATGTGGGCGGGGCTATAACCTGTCACTCAAATGAGATCCACCAATAGCAAACCACAACCATCCAATCAATTCCCCACAGACAAAATCAAGCCCCGCCCACATTTGTTCTTGTTCCAGAAGCGTTTCACTCGGATATACGGCACTATAGGGAATAAAAAACGTTTTGTATTTTATGTTTTATATAAATAGCTGTATTTAGTTACTAATTCTTAAAATACAACAGTTTTAATTTACTATTAGTTTGTAATTCTAGAAGAGGAAGAACAGGATGAAGCAGAAGAAGATGACAATTATTAGTTTGTAATTATTTTGAAAAGTACTTATGTAATTACATAAGTAATTTAATAAAAGTGCTCAAATAAACTCATTAATTAATAAGAGTAAATGTAGATCAAGAATCATTTTGGACTCCCAGAATGGAAATCGGACTCAGGCTTCGTCTACATTAACGCGGATACATTTGAAAATGAAAACACTAAATTCACCTTTACTGTGCATGTGTAAAGCCTCACAAAAGCTCACTGAGATGATTCAGACGGAAAAATAAATAATAAAGTTATCGTGCAATTCTTCTGACAGGATCTTTTATTCAGCAGAATATCTCAGCATTCACTGATGTGTCCAGATCGCTCTCACTCACTATTATATGTTTGGTCTAAAACGAAACTTCTCTCATGTATTGCCGCAGGACAGCAAATGTGTGTAAATTCTGTCATGTTTGCAGGACTGTGATATGAAGAGTGTGTGAAGCAACATATTCTAGCAACAGTGTGAAAGTGAACGGCACATAACAGGCACAATACCGCTATAAACATGAATATCTATTGGTACAATACGCGTCACATGACTAAACTTAAGTCATCGTTTTGACAGTTCACACTACAACGCGAAAGTGGCGTTTTCAAATTGATCCACTTTGGAGAGCGTTTAAAAAGGATTTGTTTTCATTAATAAACACGCCGTCTCAGTGTGAAGGACAGAAGGACAAAACGGAGAGAAAAAGATGCGTTTGAAAATGTATTATTGTGGACAAGGCCTAAATCGTGAGGAGTCTTCCCAGCCCTACTGTACAGTATCGTGAGCGTCTCTCCTCTGCACACACACACACACACACACACACACACACACACACACACACACACACACACACACACACACACACACTCACTGGCTCTGCGTGAGATGTTCAGTATAGTAACGTGAGCATCTCTCCTCTACACGGACACACACACACACTCGGTCTCAGTAACATGAGCGTCTCTCCTCTAGACGGACACACACACACACTCGGTCTCAGTAACGCAAGTGTCTCTCCTCTGGACACACACACACACACTGGGTCTCTCTGGACCGTCTGCGTGTCGGAGCAGAGCTGCGGCTCCACAGAGAACAGATCTGTGCTTTAACACACGCCTGTGGAGCATCTGTCTGAGCTAACAAGGGCACTGACATCTCTCACACACACACACACACTCACATATTAATCAGCACATGTCGTGTATGCGGGAAGCTAAATATTTCAGATTGGGAGAGGGGAAAAGTCAACCCTGGGTGACTGTCTGGCAGTGTGTTGCAGACCTGTAATCTCAACATGATGTACATTTAAACCCGGAATACGAAAATATTGGGAAAAAAGCTCAAAATGAACCAGTTTCTCCTACAATTAAAGTTAAGGCGAGACACTACAGGTGAATAGGGTAAAATTGTTAACTTACAGATATCACCATCAAACTTTACCAGTTGATTACTCACATGAATAGGAGAAAAAAATGTATTGCAAGTTTTTTGTAATTTTATTTTTAAATATGCTAATGAGGCTATATCTAATTAAATATGCGCTAATTTGCATATATTTTGAAGTGATGAATCTGACCATTGAAAAAAACAAGGTTCAAAATTACTTTTGCATTTTGTTGATATATTCAATGAAAAGACATTTTCAGAGGGGATTATGAATATCCCCTTTTGTTACCCTGTAAATCAGAAAATACTGGCAATAGCCTTAAAAAATTGATTTCCGCCCTATTTTTAGGCATAAAATGTCATATAAATCAGGCCAAGAATGATATATCAACAAATCCCTCTGAACAAATCTTCACAATATAGTTAGGAATACGACTGTAAAGTTTGGTGTATGTAGGTGCTACAGAAGCGGAAAATCGTCACTAGGAGTGCAAGAAAAAACTCATTTTGAGAAAACGGCCTTTAAAGATTTTTATGGCAAAATTCCACTAATTTCTATTGAAAGCCATGAATTACAGACAAAATATGCTTTAGGTCCAAGTAAAATCCATGTATCACACTGTTTAACATCCAAAACTCATTATTGATTCATCCATCACTGATCATAACATCCAAAACAACACATCAACAGTCCATCACACAAGTGGAATGGAAAAACTAAATACCGGTATATCACAGTCCCTCAGGCAGATCATATTTAGCTGTCAGTGGAGCTGCTGTACCCTCTCCTAGGAGAACTTCCAGCTTCTTTTCTGGTGCTAACTTTGGGAAGTTTTATTCTTTTGGCTATTTGTCCAAGGTGTAAATCACTTAGTGAAGATACTTTTTCCCAGTGGAGGAAGTGCATCTCTGTCTGACCCAGTTGGTGGTCACTGAGCCTGTATTTAGTCAGGATCTGTCTCTTCTTCTCTGACAGTGTGCAGATACTCTGTCAAATAACAATTTAGTCTACTTTGTTTGCTTTCTCCAATGTTCTAAATATTGATATTTTGAATGATTCATAATTAGTTTTGTTCTGTTGAGTCGTTTTGAACCAGTGCTGAAGGGAGCCTGGTTGGTTAGTTTCACCATCAGCTGACTGAGGGGACTGTTTTCAGGATTTGGCTTGTGGGTTTTAAGTGGTTTGAAATGTAATGTGTCTTTTTGACTTACATTTAGATGTGTTCAAAATGTTAGAGCTTGTTCGTAACGCATCGACGCACTATGGTTACTCATTGCACGGCTCGCGAGCCTCGTGCGGCCCGCCAAGCTTTAATTTGTTGCTCGCATGGCTGTAAAAAATACGGCGATATCATGCAGCCACTCACTACAGATATTTCTTAAAAACATTAAAAATAACTAGGCCTATAACATAACCCATTACAAACTCAAAGTGTCAGCTATATTACAAATAATTTCGATCGGATTGAAAGATGTGGTTTATCGAGAGAACATGTAAACACTTGGTCGATTGAGAACCGAAACTGAAAGGACGACGTATGGCTCTCCTACTGACTTGTCCTTATCAGTGCGGCTCTCATGAAAAAAAATGTGAAGACCCATATGGCATTTCATCATCTTTTGTCTTTGTTGGTAATCCCTTGTGTCTTCTAGCTAATGACAACTGCTTTCGACTTCTCTGAGATAATTTTACACGCATATCTTTCGACATTTTGAACTACCGCGGAAATGTCAAAGCGCGTCACGTGACGATTCTGGACGAATCACGTTGTCAGAAATTGGCATCAGCCAATGAGATTGCGCATTTCGAGTTAAATCACCTGTTTTACTTTCATGATTTGTTGCTGATAGACAGGAAATTACCATATTTGGATCCGACAGCATTGAAAAGAAGAGAGAGAGCTTTCCAACGGTATACGAGATGAAGGGGTAGAGAGAGCGATCGCGGAGCAGTGGGATGATTTAGAACGCCAACTTTTGATGAATTTAGGCGAAATCTGCACACTCAAACAGACAAAGTGTAGTAAAATAAAGACCTAAATGTGTATTTTGGACTTTTTTTCAGCACAATTCTGAAAGAATACATATTATTGAAGACAAATAACCCAAAATCTCAAAATTGACCAGTGAAAAAAAAACTATGTTTTTGCCTGCCGTGTCTCGCCTTAACGCACCAACAAATGATGGTGAATGATGTTTAATTACAAGGAGCATTAATTAGAAGGATGTTGAGGAACAAGGAGGATCTAAAAAATTTTTATTATGGTTATTATTTCTTACATTTGTGTATATGTGTATGTGTTATTGTTAGATTTGTTAGATATTGTGGAAAGTATGTGTGAGTGAATAGTGATGATGTTGGTTTATATGTGTTATATGGTTTTGTTTTAACAAAAAATACAGTAAATAAAGTTAAAAAAAATAATTAACGGATTCTAACGCCATGTTTAGACGTGTCTTGCACGTATTGATTGTTCTAGTAACATGCGCTAACAAAGTAAATAGGGTCCATTTTGATTTTACATCTACCACACGACTTGAAAACACTGATATTATGGATTAGGATGGCACTTGAATTAGCCTAATTGAACACTGTCTGGGTGTGTTAAAACTTCAGGATTATATTCGTGTAGACCTGCAACAGTGATGAGGTAAAGCTTAGAGTGGTTCAGACCAACGTTACGAACGCATGACTTACAGAAGGTGTACTTCACTAAGAACGTTTCGGGAAACACGTATTAACAATAAGGTACAGCTTAAGGTGTAACTTAAGAACGACGTAACGTTAAGAAGGTTTTGGGAAACGCAGCCCAAGATGTTCATGTTTTTCTTTCTTCAGTGGAAAAGAAATGAAGGTTTTTGAGGAAAACACTCCAGGATGTTTCTCCATATAGTGTCTTCAATGGGGTCCAACGGGTCGAAGGTCCAGATGTGAGTTTCAGTGCAGCTTCAAAGTCTCGACACAATCCAGCCGAGGAAGAAGAGTCTCATCTAGACAAACCAGCGGACATTTTATAAAAAATAGAAACATTTATTAACCATAAATGCTCGTCTTGCACGTCCACGACTTCACGCATTACGTAATCACGTTGGAAAGGTCAGGCGGTGACCTGAGGTAGGCGGAGAATGTAGAGTAGGGCGAAAAACTCAAAATCATCCGACATCATTGTTTTACCTTTTATTTTTTTTGTAAAGGCCGTTTGACTCAGTCATTGCACGTTCGCTTTGTAAACACTGGGTCGGATCTTACGCCTATGTCACGCTTGACCTTTCAACGTGATTATGTAATGTGTGGCACGTCACAGCTAGTGCAAGACGAGCATTTGTGGTTAAAAAGTCTATAAATGTTTATTTTTTTTATAAAATGTCCGCTGGTTTGTCTAGATGAGACTCTTCTTCCTCTGCTGGATCGTGTCGAGACTTTGAAGCTGCACTGAAACTCACATCTGGACCTTCGACCCGTTGGACCCCATTGAAGACACTATATGGAGAAACATCCTGAGTGTTTTCCTCAAAAACCTTCATTTCTGTTCGACTGAAGAAAGAAAGACATGAACATCTTGGATGACGAGGGGGAGAGTAAACTATCAGGAAATGTTAATTCTGACGTGAACGAATCCTTTAATTTACATATCACCACTAGATTGATGATCTGAATCGCACACTAATGCAAGTCTATAGTCATCATCATATCTACAGTCGCTTCATTTAAAACAACAGAAGCCTATGGTCTTCATTTCCACAGATAAGTGTGTGTTTGCTCAGGCAGCCGAGTGTGTAATTGTCCTGTTCTCTAAGGTTCTGCAGGGATATCTCTCTCTCTCTCTGTGTTCCTCAGTGTTCAGCGTGACAGTCTCGGTGGAGCTCAACGCTTTTGTGTGCTGAATCATTGTGATGAAGTGTGTTCACGCTGTGATCTGCGACGGGATGCTCTCGTAAAGTGTGTGACAATTGTCGTATTGTACCTCAATTATCCGTGCGGCCCGATGCCTGGTCCCTCGATGGGCAACATCTTTATTGTTTTAGTCCTCCGTTCATTTTCAATGTCACTGTTTTCATGAGATACTCTATTATGTCTCTGCATTGTTACGCGTGTCAGGATCTTATTGTTGGGTTTTTCTGCATGGCGATTCCCTCGAGACGAGCACTAATATACTATCATCTCCTCACATATTCAACATGCACTGTGTGATAAATATATATATAAATATATATATAAATATATATATATATATATATATATATACAGGGTCAATGAGGTCCAATAAAGGTGAAATGATTTATATATATAAAGTAAATCATAAACAAAACGGTTTATTGTTAGTGAAAAATCAAACGAAAACTAAATTAAAACATTTTTGTTAACTAAAATAAAAGTTAACAACAGGGAAGAAAAATCTATTTGAACACATTTTCATGGCTCCAAAAAAAACAAAAAAATGGACATAAATAAATTTTTGTTTTATGTTTTTATACGCTATAATACAAAACTTGAAACACACCTGCATTAAACATGGTACTACAGTAATAATTATATATATATATATATATATATATATATATATAGAGAGAGAGAGAGAGAGAGAGAGAGAGTATATATATGCACAATAATAATGAAAACAATTTTTTTTTTAAATTAAAAATGTAAAAAAATTTTTTTTTTTGAAAACTCAAAGAATTACAAAAAATTCTAATAAATGAATTATGTTTTATTTGGGTTTCCACTGTGTTTCTGTTGAGATATGACAATATCTATGTTTCCATCCACCTCTTTTTGTGCACATTTTGGGATATCGCATAAAAAAACGCTGGATGGAAACACCAAGATGTGGATAAATTCAAAAAATGTGCATAAAAACTCGCGCGCTCAATTGAGACGGATAAAAAAACGATCTCATAAGAAAACGTACATAAACTATGACGGAAACACATTTACCAAACAAATCCCTCGATGCGCATCATAAAAAGCTCAATAAAGTAAATCAATTCAAATTCGAGTTAACAAATATTTCATAGCAGAGCATCACAGTGTGTGTGTGTGTGTGTGTGTGTGTGTGTGTGTGTGTGAGAGAGAGAGAGAGAGAGAGTGTGTGTTTGGTAATGATTCAAGATTTTGATTGTGATTATAAATGTAAAGCACCGGAGCCAAAACAGTGCAAAATAAAATACATGTTCTACAAAAATTTCATAATGAATATTTCATTAGGTCCTCCAATCAGTCAGCGTGATCGGATCTGAACGGAGACACATTAAAACCAACTTTCTGCACAGTTGGCAGAATTCATGAGCGCGTGTTTCAGCAACACGTCTGAGGAAATATATTAGCCAGATTGATCCATTCTGCTGTGTGTGAGGAATATCTGATGTCACTCTCAAACACATCATTATCATAAGTGGATTATCGTTTATTAGTTCATTATCCACCATTCAAGTAGGAATTGAAGAATTATTGTAATCCTATAACAATGATGACATATGCCGAGTGAGGAAGATTATTATAGACACATCTAATGATCAAAAACACTGACGGTGTGTGTGTGTGTGTGTGTGTGTTCATATTTCACAGTCTCACTCTAATTCTACACACTCAGCAAAACTGCCCATGCCATAATTCTCCGGCCAATCAGAACGCTCAGATTAGCCCTGCCTCTGCTGGAGGAAGAGATGCATGCTGGGAAGGCAGAGAGCAGCAGTAGAGGAGGAACATTTACATTTCTATCGCATTCAAGCTTCGTATTTTATTACTTTATGTATTCCCTGGGAATACTTCAAAACATATTTATGTATTTGAATTGCATATAAAATTCCCATGCATTTGGATTACACGGTTTTGACATAAATAAAACTAATAAACTTAATGTGATGCATATTTGTCCGTCACGCATCAATGAAACGGTTACGATTTCTGCACTCAAATCATGGCATAGTTTATTATTAAATACTTGCATCTAATTGGTTTTATGTAAATAATCTTTTTTTTTTTAAATGCATTTATTGAAATTGGTTATAATCAGCATAAATCTGTTCATTGTGAAAATAATTACATTTCTTCTGTAATAAAGTAAGAACATGGTGAAAATACGGCCAGCAATATTCAATTAGTTAGAATGTATTTTTACTACATGAGGGTGTCGAGTTACATTCAAGCTATTTTAAGACATGAAAAACGTTTAAATATGTTATTTTGGTGATCAAAGATGAGTTTTAAGGGATAAAATGATTGACTACAGGGGGACTTTACAATTGAGTAAAAGAAAAAAAGAAGGTATTTCTCCTTATATAGAACATTTTTGGCATGAAGAGTTCTTTAAAATTGAGTCAAGAACCCTAAAAGAGTTCTATATGTGACCCTGACCACTAAACCAGTCACATGGGTCAATTTTCTGAAATTGAGATTATACATCACATGAAAGCTGAATAAATGAGCTACGAGATTTAACTATTGTAAATCTGGAATCTGAGGGTGCAAAAAAATCGAAACATTGAGAAAATCTCCTTTAAAGTTGTTCATTTATGTTGGCAATTGTGCAGCATTCACTCACACAAATACATGTTTTATATATTTACAGTAGGAAATTGACTAAATATCTTCACGGAACATAAAGGGATAGTTCACTTTGAAATTAAATTTTGGTATGTTTTAGCTTACCTCAAGGGCATCCAAGATGTAGGTGTCTTTGTTTCCGCAGTAGTTTCAGTTTTGATATTTTTAGGTCAAACCGTTCTTGTCTGTCAGTCATATAATGCAGGTCTATGGTCACTATTTCAACAGTAACAGTATTTATATCGTTTTTACCTCTTGTACACAACCACGTCCAAGTGATCTGAGGGCGCGCGCGCTTCCTGGTGTGTGACGTGTGCGAGCGCTCTGGCTTAGTCTGCGCAAGCGCCGGAAAATGCCAGAAGTGATCTCTCGTGCGTGTACGTCACTCGTGGTTGTGTACAAGAGGTAAAAACTATATAAATACTGTTCGTTTTCTCACACAAACCGCTCGTTTCGTGTCTTAGGCCATCAATGTGTGCTTACGATGGGGAATTGTTTAATTTGGACTTCTCTGTGCTTGCTCTTTGAGACAGTGACCATAGACCTGCATTATATGACTGACAGACAGGAACGGTTTGACCTAAAAATATCAAAACTGAAACTACTGCGGAAACAAAGACACCTACATCTTGGATGCCCTTGAGGTAAGCTAAAACATACCAAAATTTCATTTCAAAGTGAACTATCCCTTTAATATCCTCATGATTTTTGGCATAAAAGAAAAATCGATAATTTTGACCCATACAATGTATTGTTGGCTATTGCCACAAATATGTTTTGTGATCCAGGGTCACATATGAAACTGTTTTAAAGAATAGACCAGGTGAAGGAAGGTTTGGGGCTGTGGATGGATGGGCTGTGAAACTGGCACTGGAGGGATGGAGGGCAATAGTGGGATGCTTGGAGGGGCAGTTGGAGGCAGAGAGGAAGACAGCAGATGGTCAGGATTACTCTGGACTAAAATACTCCCATGATTCTCTGAGGGAGAGCCGTCCAGAGAAACTCCATCTGTTAGAAATACCCATACAAGAGAGAGAGAGCGAGAGCGAGAGACACCCTGAGCCTCTGTTAATACTCTCTCTCTCTCTCTCTCTCTCTCTTTGTGTTTCTCTCTGAAATGAGACTCGGTCAGTTCAGCATCAGACGGCAAACAGCCGGAAACACGGACAAACACACACGACATGTGAGATTACACGTGTTCGGAAGAGATGCAGGATACGGGACAGAGACTGAAGACAAATCTAAATACGAGAACGACAAACTTATGCTCTTTATCTTACGTGCAATTGTTTTGTGTTTAAACACTGAAGGCTGTGTGTGTGTGTGTGTGTGTGTGTGTGTGTGTGTGTGTGTGTGTGTGTGTGTGTGTGTGTGTGTGTGTGTGTGTGTGTGCATACTTCTAAAATAAGCGTTCACACTACAAGCAGTAAATGACAGTAATTAAGCCTGATAACTACATGTACTGTATAAACAAACCTGCCCTCAACTCATCAGCGGAGGCGGTCTTTAACACACACTTTAACCCGAAAACACATGTTAGACGTTAGTTGCTCTTTTAAAGCTTAATGAAGTTCTCAGCCCTGAATTATATTTCTCCTCAAATTCCTTTAAAGAAAGAGAAAATTAAGAAAATTAAGAAAATTAAGAAAATTAAGAAAATTAAGAAAATTTAGAAAATTAAGAAAATTTAGAAAATTAAGAAAATTAAGAAAATTAAAGAAATTTTGAAAATAAAGAAAATTAGTCAGTAGTTGTCATACTATGAGTATAAGAGCTATAAAATTAATGTGGAGCAACTCATTATTTGCTTTTGGAAAAATTTGAAGAGGAATGTTTGAGATCATATTTTGATGAATTGGGATCAAACATTGAGACTTGAGATAATACTAAAAATATATGTTTTTTCAAGCTTATGCTACTTGCAAAACGTCAGATTTTGCAACACTGGAAGTCTGAGGCTGTACCAACGTTTCATATGTGGATTGTGGAGTTGGGAAAGATTTTGCATTTGGAAAGAATTTGTTTTATTAAGGAAAGGATGCATGTTGCATGTTTTTTGAGCATCATTTATTAATTTGCTGGGCAAATCTCTGGATTGTGTTGGTGCATTACAGTTGCTGTAATATTTGTACTCAGATGTCTTCTTTTGTTGTTGTCATTGTCTGTTTGTTTTATTGTCCCGGATATGTTAGTGTGTAATCACATGATGTAAGGAATATATGTATTATAAAATATTTATAAAAAATAAAAATAAAAAATTCCTGTGGTATCGAAAATTGTATTGAATATCGATATTTTTCAAGGTATCGTATCGAAGTTAGAATAGTATTCTTTAAACACACACATTAACCTGAAAACACACAGAGGAAGACGTTAGTTGCTCTTTTAAAGCTTAATTCCTTTAAAGAAATAAAAAGACAAAAATGAGTCAGTAGTTGTCGTACTATGAGTATAAGAGCTTTAAAATGAATGTGGAGCAACTCAGATTATGTGCTTTTGGAAAAATTTGATGAGAAATGTTTGAGATCATATTTTGATGAATTGGTATCAAACATTGAGACTTGAGATAAAACTAAAAATATCTATGGTTTTCGAAAATTGTATCGAATATCGATATTTTTCAAGGTATCGTATCGAAGTTAGAAATTCTATTATCGTGACAAACAACACTAAATCTGAGAACTAGGAGACTTCAGCACACAATCCATTGCTGTCTTGGAGAATCAACTGAGCAAGACAATAAATCTTAATAGCACAATAAATCAACGCAGTCTGTCTCCCAAACCGGCCTCTCTCTTCAACACAAGCCAAAATATTGATTGATTTTTCCATGCACTTCATTGCACAACTAATTAAAACTTTCCCAGCCACCCCCGGTTCATAATGTAATTATCCGCCAGTGATCTCTTTCCACGTGTCTAAGCCTCTTGATTGTGCTATTGAGTGTTTTCTGTCAGCTGTCCATAGAATAACCAGCGCTGTGAGCAACACAATTGGCCGTTATTGATCGCGTGTGGTTTGGTACACATGGTGTTGTCAAGTTAATAAGCGTGCCAAAAAAAAATATATATATAAGTAAAATAAGTTGTGTAGCTACTGATATCTTTGCAGGACTCTGGAGTATTGAAGCTCGGAAACATAATTAAAATATCTGTAGCAGTTCCATCAAACTATACAAGCTGAAACCAGTCCCTCCGAAACCAGTGCAAACGCTCTGTTTAACAGCAGTGTGTTTTGTTCTTTTAACACAGATTAAATAAAAACTGTTTAATGTAGCGCCATTATATTCTCCAGCACATGTGCGTTTCTGAGTAATTGCTGGCTAGCATCAATATAAGAACGTCATCCAGTTACATAATCACTTTATTTGAGTTTTGTTTGGTTTCTTTTTGCATTTTACGCAATGGTTTTGTATGCATTAAAATAGATAAATAGCATTAATATTGATTTTATGTTGACATTAATGTACCTGGAGATACCTAGATGCCTTGGCTTGCTTAGTTGGGGACATTTAATTTAATATTCAACAATATTATTGATCTGACACCATTATATGAGAACTGAACTGAGCTGGACGATGACATTATGTTTTTTTAACTAAATGTACTTTTTTATGACAAAGATGAACCATCACTGGACTTACTTAAGCTGGAATATGACGCTATTTTCTTCTAGAAACAAACTTTGTTGCATTATTTTCCTGTAGTCCCTGTAAAGCTGCTTTGAAACAGTGTGTAATGTAAAATACGCTATATACATAAAGGTGACTTGACTGATGTAACAAAAAAATAAATAAACAGAGAGATGGAAATTAAAGCAACAGCCTTCGTTCAGTCTCGCAGGTTTCTTAATAATCATGCTCCCTGAACGCTGCATTACTGGCGTGAAAGGCCTCCGAATGCACATTAAACTGCAGTAAAACACCCCGCGGCCGGAGTTATGGATGTTTTTTTTAATGTATGCTTCTCTATTTTGCTCACGCAGTGACAGGGTAAAGCATGTCTAACAGCAACCTCAAGCCATCATCTCCTCTCTGCTTGTTTCTCATGTGTAATTCAGAAGGCAGGAGCCCGTCTCACATCAAACGCGCCAGTAAAGGCCTAAACCACATCGCTTCATAATAATCACCACTGAAAGGGGCGAAAGAACAACATTTTATAGGATGGTGTGAGTAATAATAGAAAACAACCAAAACAATCCTAGGTTTTTATTTATTTAACACCGTGGCTATACTAACAAATAAAAAGATGTCACCCGAACAAAATATCCCGTTACAGTTTAGTAGTAATGATTTCATGAACTTCTTCACTGAGAAAATAGAAAACATCAGAACCACAATTGTAAACGTTCAATCCTCAATCGCGCCTTATAATTCAGCCTCAATTTTCCCCCCGCAAGAACAATTACAGTGCTTTACAACTATAGAACAAAAAGAGTTAAATAAACTTATCACTTCATCTAAAACAACAACATGTTTATTAGATCCTATACCAACTAAACTACTGAAGGAAGTGTTACCTGTAGTGGAAGAGCCACTCCTCAATATTATTAAATCATCTTTATCTTTAGGTCATGTTCCAAGAACATTTAAACTGGCAGTTATAAAAACTCTCATTAAGAAACCACAATTAGATCATAATAATCTAGCAAATTATAGACCCATTTCAAATCTACCTTTTATGTCTAAAATACTAGAAAAAGTTGTGTCCGCTCAACTGGGCTCTTTCTTGCAAGAAAATGACATCTATGAAAAGTTTCAGTCAGGATTCAGGCCGCATCATAGCACTGAAACTGTGCTCGTTAAAATCACAAATGATTTACTTTTAGCTTCTGACCAAGGCTGTATCTCAATACTAGTTTTACTTGATCTAAGTGCTGCGTTCGATACTATAGATCATACAATACTCTTAGATCGACTACAAAATTATACTGGTGTTCAAGGACAAGCATTAAGCTGGTTTAGATCATACTTATCTGACCGCTACCATTTTGTCTATTTAAATGGAGAAAAATCGATCATAATTCCAGTAAACTATGGAGTGCCGCAGGGATCTGTGTTGGGCCCTCTATTATTCTCAATATGATGCCACTTGGAAATATTATAAGGAAACATGGAATTAGTTTCCATTGTTATGCTGATGACACTCAAATATATATTTCATCACGGCCGGATGAAAACGCTAAATTATCCAAATTGACAGAGTGTGGTAAAGATATAAAAGATTGGATGACGCGTAATTTTCTTTTATTAAATCTAGACAAGACAGAGGTAATACTTATCGGTTCAAAAAACCACCCACAAAACCTCTCACAATACAACTTTGACATCGTAGGATGTCCTGTTACTTTATCCTCTACAGTAAAAGACCTGGGTGTTATACTCGATTGTAACCTGTCTTTTGAAAATCATATTTCGTATGTTACAAAAACAGCCTTTTTCCACCTTAGAAACATTGCTAAGCTATGTAATATGCTATCAGTTTCTGATGCAGAAAAGTTAGTTCATGCATTCATGACCTCGAGACTAGATTACTGTAATGCTTTATTAGCTGGTTGTCCTGCATCCTCAATAAACAAGCTACAGTTAGTCCAAAATGCAGCTGCTAGAGTTCTTACTAGATCAAGAAAATATGATCATATAACACCGATTTTATCATCACTACATTGGCTACCTATAAAGTTCCGTATTAATTATAAGGTATTGCTACTGACTTATAAAGCCCTAAACGGCTTAGCTCCAGTCTATTTAACGGATCTTCTATCACCCTATAATCCATCGCGCTCTTTAAGATCAATAAATTCGAGGCTTTTGGTCATACCTAGGATATCCAGATCCACCAAAGGAGGGAGAGCATTTTCACATTTGGCTCCGAAACTCTGGAATAGTCTTCCTGATACTGTTCGTTGCTCGGACTCGCTCTCCCAGTTTAAAACTAGATTAAAGACGCATCTTTTCGGCCAGGCATTCATATAATATTGTTAATCTCACAGTTCAAACTACAATCCGGCCTCTAGTTCATAAATGCCAGAGGAGAACTGGCCCCCGACTGAGCCTGGGTTCTCCCCAAGGTTTTTTTTTCTCCATTAGGTCACCTGATGGAGTTTTAGGACACCATTAGGTCACTTGATGGAGTTTTTCGGTTCCTTGCCACTGTTGCCTTTGGCTTGCTCAGTTGGGGATATTTAATTTTATTCTATCAATCAATAAATTCCACTAGAAACAAACTTTGTTGTATTATTTTATTTTAATTTAATACTGTGAAGCTGCTTTGATACAATCTGTATTGTGAAAAGCGCTATACAAATATACTTGATTTGATTTGATTTAATGAGAATGAGATTGTGACTTTATTTTGCGCTCAGCGCTTGTCATATATCACACACTATTCAGTGTTTTCAACCATATAAGGTTTATTTTAGGTTTCAGTGCCCGGTTGCATAAAGCACCTTAAGTTTTTCCCTTAAGTATGAAACTTAAGGGGCGATTTCCCCTTACCTAAGAGAATAACTTAAGGGTGTTGCATATAATCTCTTAAACGGTTCTCTTAGGTAAGGGAAACATTTAAGTGTTTCACGACAGCGATCCTGGATTCACGTTATAAAAGTCTGTTGTTGCCATAGATACGCAAAACACTAACACTTTCGCAGTTTCATCAAATAAAGTAGGCTAGGATATCGGAATGGATAAAGAAAACAAAAAAAGAAAGCCTAAATGGACAGAGGAGAAGAAATGCATTTATCTTGACGAATATGGTAAAAGAAAAACAATTTTTGACCGTTGCGTTTAAATGACGGGAAAGCCCCCGCAACCCGGTGAACCACTCTGTTGACAGACGATTTATGCACGTGGAAAACATCTCCCACTACCGTCTGAAAACTCCCAGTTACAAAAAAAACGCAGTGCTATAAGCAGTTGTAACACCGCAGGTAAAGAGTGGTTGCGATGTGTGACATGGTCAAGGTCGCCGTCTACTTTGTTAGCGATGTCAAATATTGCGCGTCGATCAAATCAAAAAAATTTTATCGCTAAGATGGTCCAAAGGCTTCTCCCTATCCCTAAAAATTCTTCTTGGCACATAATGATCTTCAGCTGGTTCCATAAATTCAGCCATGTCGTCTTATTTTTGTCCGCGTTACTCTTAAGGTTACGATTTCCAAACCTTAAGTTATACTTAGGGAAATGACCGTTAAGGGGTTTTATGCAACACTTGACGCTTTTTAAGGGATTACTTAAGTGAAAAAACAGCGTTTAAGGGAAATTCTAAGTGTTTATGACGTTTAACTTAAAGAAACTTAAAGTAACACTTAAGGGTTTTTTTCTGCAACACCCTTAGGTTTAAGGGGAACATAAGGGAGAACTTAAGGGAAAATTACACTTAAGGTGCTTTATGCAACCGGGCACAGACATTTAAGTACTAAGTTAAGTTTACATTACTAAAAAACAATACATTAAGAGTTTGTAAAATACACACTGATGTCTATGGCAGCGGCAATAATAATATTCCTTTCCATTATAATTAGGCGACACGTTTTATTCTTATCAGATACACGTTGTGTGAGTAACTTTAAAGTTTACTCTATTCTTCTCTCTGTATTTCGGGAGACACAAACTAACATAGTAACTAACGCAAGTGTTATAAAGGTGTTTAAACAACAAAACACATCCACTTGTGCATATTTGACAATCGGAATATCAGGTATTTAATGCTATAGCTAACAAATTTGTGAATATTTTGAATAAAAAAGGAAAATGTAAATAAAAGCAGATCATCAGTCATTCAGCACTGTTGTGGTTGCGGTGTGTCACGTGACAAACAATGACGCATCACCATGGAAACAATAAAAAATAATCAGTTCTAAACGGTCGCCTTGAAAAACTCAGACAGAATATTTTAAACTTGCGTGTGAAGAGGTTAAATACCCGGAGGCTGGAATGTTGGACACTTCATGCACTCCACATTTGGAACGATGCGCATCAGTGTTCTATGAGAGTTCCGATGCTGCTTAGCAACAGCAAACAACACAACTCCATCTTTCTCTATGCAAGAAATCATTTCCAAACGACAAAATCAGTACAAATATGTGATTTCCCCTCCAGAGAGAGAAAAGTGACAGAACAATAAGCCATGTCTCGATGAAACAAAAGATGAATTAAAAGAGAGCATGCATTAGCTGTCGGTGCTGTAAATGCTGAAAACACTTCCAGACGGCCTCCATCTGATGCTCATTATACCTGCAATTCAACCTTTCATCAGACATCAACCTGAGAGAAACGAGAGAGCTCTGTTCCATGTAGCCTACTCTATAAAAATGCTGGGCAGTTTTAACCCAATTATGAGTCAAATATGGACAAACGCAAACGTTGGGTTACAAATGTCATTTAAAAATTTAACCCAATGGCTAGGTTTGTCCATATTTGACCCAAAATTGGGTTAAAACTACCCAGCATTTTTTAGAGTGTAGTGAGATCCCTAACTGTTTTATCATTTTAAATCAAAATGAAATCAATTTATTTTTCATATAATAATGTTTTAATAATTTTACGTAATAATTCTAAATGAAATGCAATTAATAATCCATTTATTACCTCTAATAATGTTTTTGTAATTTTTTTAGTTTTAATAACTCTTAATTAAATGTAATTGTATTAATATATATGTTTTTACATATAAAATGTTTTATTAATAATTCTACATTAAACGTAATAATCAATTTATTTTACCTCTAAATTGTTTAAATAATTTTACTCAATAATTATAAATAAATGTAATTTAACAATCACTTTTGTTATATATAAAAATGTTTTATTAATAATAATTCTACTTACTAATTCTAAATTAAACTTAATCTTTTCTTCTTTTTTTTTTTACATATAATAATGTTTTAATGAAGGGCCTATGAAGGGTGCTCCAATTCAATGCTATAGCACCTAGACATAAAGAGCTGAATATATAGAGCTGAATATATAGACATAAAGAGCTGAATATATAGAGCTGAATATAGAGCTGAATATATAGAGCTGAATATATAGACATAAAGAGCTGAATATATAGAGCTGAATATACAGACATAAAGAGCTGAATATATAGAGCTGAATATATAGACATAAAGAGCTGAATATATAGAGCTGAATATATAGACATAAAGAGCTGAATATATAGAGCTGAATATATAGACATAAAGAGCTGAATATATAGAGCTGAATATATAGACATAAAGAGCTGAATATATAGAGCTGAATATATAGACATAAAGAGCTGAATATATAGAGATGTATAGACATATAGAGCTGAATATATAGACATAAAGAGCTGAATATATAGAGCTGAATATATAGATATAAAGAGCTGAATATATAGAGCTGTATAGACATATAGAGCTGAATATATAGACATAAAGAGCTGAATATATAGACATAAAGAGCTGAATAGAGCTGAATATATAGACATAGAGAGAGCTGAATATATAGACATAAAGAGCTGAATATAGAGACATATAGAGCTGAATATATAGACTATATGGAGCTGAATATATAGACATATAGAGCTGAATATATAGACATAAAGAGCTGAATATATAGACATAAAGAGCTGAATATATAGAGCTGAATATATAGACATAAAGAGCTGAATATATAGACATAAAGAGCTGAATATATAGACATAAAGAGCTGAATAGAGCTGAATATATAGACATATAGAGAGAGCTGAATATATAGACATAAAGAGCTGAATATAGAGACATATAGAGCTGAATATATAGACTATATGGAGCTGAATATATAGACATATAGAGCTAAATATATAGACATATAGAGCTGAATATATAGACATATAGAGAGAGCTGAATATATAGACATATAGAGCTGAATATATAGACATATAGAGAGAGCTTAATATATAGACATATAGAGCTTAATATATAGACATAAAGAGCTGAATATATAGACAAAGAGCTGAATATAGAGACATATAGAGCTGAATATATAGACTATATGGAGCTGAATATATAGACATATAGAGCTGAATATATAGAAATATAAAGCTGAATATATATACATAAAGAGCTGAATATATAGACATATAAAGCTGAATATATAGCCATAAAGAGCTGAATATATAGACATATAGAGCTGAATATATAGACTATATGGAGCTGAATATATTGACATAAAGCTGAATATATAGACATATAAAGCTGAATATATAGACATAGAGCTGAATATATAGACATAAAGCTGAATATATAGACATATAAAGCTGAATATATAGACATATAAAGCTGAATATATAGACATATAGAGCTGAATATATAGACATATTAAGCTGAATATATAGACATATAGAGCTGAATATATAGACATATAAAGCTGAATATATAGACTTAAAGAGCTGAATATATAGACATATAGAGCTGAATATATAGACATATAGAGCTGAATATATAGACTTATAAAGCTGAATATATAGACATAGAGCTGAATATATAGACATATAAAGCTGAATATATAGACATATAGAGTTGAATATATAGACATATAAAGCTGAATATATAGACTTATAGAGCTGAATATATAGACATATAGAGCTGAATATATAGACATATAGAGCTGAATATATAGACATACAGAGCTGAATATATAGACATAAAGAGCTGAATATATAGACATATAGAGCTGAATGTCCTCAAGAGCTCAGGCTGGTGAAAACACTCGCTTCTTGGCAGCACACAAGGTGGGAAAAACCCATGAGCCACTTCTCTCGTTCTGTCACTCTGTCTATTTTTTTGTGCCTGATTGCAGACTGTCATTTCCAATCATCTGAACCACCTCCAATTTATTAGTGTTTTTATTTATTTAAATGCTGCTAATCGTGAAGGTTTGTCTCGCGTCACTGCTGTAACTACAGTGTGTTTGACCGTCTGCTCTGTTGCTAAAGTTAATTTCAGCCGCTGATTCACTTCAGCGAGAATTTCAGCCCATTACCGCGGCGAACAATGGTTGCTAACGGCGCGAATGTCTGTTTCCATGGATACGGCGGCACACTAGCGCCTCTGAACATGCCATAGACTGATGGAGCACAAATCAGTAGGTGATGACTTCATTGTGACATCATGTGTCTTTGATCTCAAAATAAGTCCTCTTCAATATCACAGTTGTTTCTCCTAGACAGAGATGAGAATAAACTGAGAACAAAAAGACTCGTTAACTTTAACACGAGAATGTCTCAAACTGTGCTCACATCTCCCAAAAGTCTGCAAACAAAATCTCAATATGAACTCAAACATCTCAATAACACTTTACAATAAGGTTCATTAGTTAACATGAACTAACAATGAGCAATACATATGTTAGTGTTTATTAATCTTTGTTCATGTTAGTTAATAAAAATACAGCTGTTCATTGTTAGTTCATGTTAACTAAGGTAGTTAACTAATGTTAACTACTGAACCTTATTGTAAAATGGGTTACACTTTATTTTAAGGTGTCATTGTTACAGTGTAATTATATATTTAAGTACTGAGTAATATTAATTAACTACATGTACTTACTATAGGGTTAGGGTAGGATTAGGGTTTGGTTGAGGGTTAGTTGCATGTAATTATGCATAATTTACTGTTATTACTATGGTAAGTACATGTAACATGTGACAAGGAGACTGTAAAATAAAGTGTAACCGTAAAGTGTTAGCAACATTTCTCCTTCTGCTTGTCAACAGTTTCCCATGAAACCAGGCGATGTAAAGCGGATCAATACCTGTTCTCTAAGCAGCTGTGATGGTCTTCATGGTTCACTGCCTCAAATCAAGCCTCAGTTTATTCTCTTTTCCAGGTGGACCATGGGGAAGATCTGTCTGACAATCATTTCAAAGCATCATGGGAATTATGTGTGCATTTATTTATCCTCTGGCTTCACAATTTCATAGTTTCTTCAATGAAGCTCCAAATGAATAAAGATGCACCTTTAGTTGACAGACGGGACATTTCTATTTCTGCTGTCTGAAAATAAAATAAAATAATACAAGACAAAAAAAGAAAGAAAAAAGCAAAGAATAAATAATTAAAATTAAATAGAAAATTAAATAAAAATGTCCAAGTCAAATTAAATTGAATTAAATAATACAAAACTAATAAAACAAAATAAATAAAATATAAAATAAATTATCCAAGACAAAAAAATTAAATAAAATTAACCAAAATAATACAAGAGAAATAAAACATAATAAATAAAATAAAAAATTATCCAAGACAAATAAATAAATACAAGACAAAAAAAAAAAAAATGATACATGACAAATTAATAAACAAGGCAAATAAAACATAATAAATAAAAATAAAATGATAGGAGACAAATAAATTAAATTAAACAAAAAGACAAATAAAACAAAATAAATTAAATATACAAATAAAATCTCACTTTATTGTGTTTTTAAGGTCCGCTGTCTGAGTAGTTTTGGGCCGATGGGCTTCAGACTGAAGGTTTGTGAGAGTCACATCATCCATCAGTGGCTGTTTCTGAGCAAACACTGACCCTCAGTCACGATCAACGTCTTTAACCAGCCGGAGAGCGAGAGCGAGACTCAACCTGCCCTGTGCACTATTGATTTCTGTGTGCTGAATGTCATGAAGTGATAGATGGACATGAAATGTCCCACAAACAGATGCTTTACACACATTTCACCAATCAGCAGCGAGGACACTCTAATGCAGCGCTTTCTTCTAAATGCTAATGCTACAAATGCACTATTAACGTCTTAATGTGTAAAACTTTAATAATGAACAAATTACTGAGTGCAGCTTTAATCAAGTATTCCCCTATGAATATTTATTTTCTTAATCTCCTGAGACTTAACCTACATTATACCAGAAAGATCATTAATCATTCAACGTACAGTACCTTTCAGAAAGCCTCATGCAAGCTTAATTTAGACATACGTTAACAATACGCACATTAATTTCAATGACGGATGCACTGAAACTGAAACAGGCAGTGGAAGAGAGTGTGTGTGTGTGTGTGTGTGTGTGTGTGTGTGTGTGTGTGTGTGTGTGTGTGTGTGTGTGTGTGTTAGAGAAAATATATTTCCCTATATATGAATGATCAATATATTAAAATATAGCTGCGAGCAGCGATTACGGGCCCAAGCCGGTGGCACCGCAACCCCGGTGCCTTTAGTTACCTAAAGGCACCGGGGTGGCGGTGCCTCCGGCTTTGGCCCTTCATCGCTGCTCGCAGCTATATTTATATATATATATATATATATATATATCTTTAATGTATTTTTATCATGTTGAAAAAGTTTGGTGTGAATAAAATAAACCACTTAGGAGGAGTAGCTAAAAACTCAAGGGTCTGACATATCCAAAAAATCCACATTCAAGCCAAAATATCTGACTTCCTGTTGCTCGGAGCTAACGACTGTAAATCAGAAAGTTGTCCGGCTCGATGAGACCAATATGCGTACTGATTTTTGTAACTGTGTATATATTTTTTGTAACCGGGCTATATATATATATATATAAAAGACAGAAACCTTATTACCTTATTCTGATTTTATGATACACTCAAAATATTCCACAACAAATCTTTTAAATTTAATGTAAAAATAAAAACGAAAGTAAGCACTGTTGGGCTCACGTAACCCTCTCATTAGAATCAAAATGTTTCAGCATTTGCGATCTATTTGGATGCTAAACTATTCTTTATTATAGGCTTTGTTCTTCACTCGTGTTCCAATATCGACGAAAAAAAATCATCCTCTTCACACGCGCAAAAATGTGCTTGAAACATCACAGTGGAGCGGTGCTTACTGTGAATGTACGAATTGTACTACTGACTATTTAGAGCAGTGTAATTTTTATATGTTAGGTTAACTATTTTATTATTATATTTTATTAAGGCTATAATGAACAGGCTGCGATGTCAAGATTGCAATGCTGGAATGTGTGTGTGTGTGTGTGTGTGTGTGTGTGTGTGTGTGTTTGTGTGTGTATGTGTTCATGTTTTCCTATCCCGGTGGGGACTTCAACCTGAATGCACACAGACTCATGGGGACTCATGTCACAGTGGGGACCTAAATAGATGTCCCCATGGGTAAACAAGTTTATAAATCATACAGAATGAGTTTTTTTGGAAATGTAAAAATGCAGAAAGTTTTCTGGGATAGGTAGGTTTAGGGGTAGGGTTAGTGTGAGGAGATAGAATATACAGTTTGTACAGTATAAAAACCATTAAGTCTATGGAGAGTCCCCACAAAGATAGTAAACCGTGTGTGTGTGTGTGGCGTGGGCGCGATTGAACAGTGGACACATAAAAACATACTCCGTCATTATACAGGACGACATTCAAACTGCAAAGTGTTAACTTATATTTGTGTACAGTCACAATAAAACACAACATTGTGCTTTTGTAAAATAATTCCAAGCAATCCACCCCCCGAAAGGTGCTAATTTTAAAATGAAACTAAAATGCTCATGGCTTCCATAGGAATTCATTTGAAACGCTCGCTCAACCACTATCAATGTCAGTGCGGACGAGCATATTTTACTTTCGTTTTTAAGTTGGCGATTCAAAAGCCCCCATCGGTGTCACACATAGATTAACCAGTGGTAAAATATTCTCAACGTCACAAACCTAGTATATTTTTATGTAGATACAATAGGCCTACCTGATTTTGAACACAAGAGGGCAGTATAGCCCTATGTATGACTTGACTTTTATGGGACTAAATAGTACAATTACTATTTTTAAACTTATAAATAATTATTAAATTGAAAAAAAGAATAAAATGGGTTTAGTTGTGATATTTGTATACTTTTATATAGAAATAAATGTTTTTTAATTACATTTTTAGAAGATGAGGCTTTTAGTTTCCTTTTTGTACATTACTTTAGTCCCTCACTATAGCAAAACCGTTTGAGATGTTTAATATCCGTTCACAATTTAGCATCTTTAATGTATTTTCATCATTTTGAAAAAGTTTGGTGTGAATAAAATAAACCAGTTAGGAAGAGTAGCTAAAAAGTCTGAAATATCCAAAAAATCCACATTCAAACCAAAATATCTGACTTCCTTTTGCTCTGAGCTAATAACTGTAAATTAGAAAGTTGTCTGACTCGATGAGACCAATATATATACTGATTTTTGGAACTGTTGGTAAAACTAACCCCCCCACTTTTGTCAAAAGCATGTTGAAAGTGACACACTTCCTGCTGCCAGTTGGTGGCGCTATAACTTTGGCTCACAATAGTTACATCCATCTGATCAGCCTCTTACCACGAACACACTGGTGAAGTTTCATGAAGATCAGTTAATGTATGCAGAAGTTATACCACTTTGTGTTTCTCTTTTCTCGCCATAATTTCGTTTCCTCGCCACGGCCAAACCGTTCGAGATATCAAAAATCCGTCCGCAATTTAGAATCCTCAATGTCTTGACTTCATGCACACCGAGTTTGATGGGGATTGGATGAATTCTCTAGGAGGAGTACTCCGCATTCCACAGCAAGCGTTTTCCAAACAACCCATAATAGCCGACTTCCTGTTGGGCTGGCGTAAAACTTGACCGGGTGAAAGTTTTTCGGCCCGATGAGATCTATATGTGTACCGAGTTTCATATTAATTCATGCAAGCGTGTTTGATCTATGGACCAAGTTTTGGGACCCCTTTCAAGGGGGCGCTGTTGAGCCCCCCTGCCACGCCCGGGTACCAGCTTCAGCCCGTCCCTGATGGCAGGGGGTTCTGACTTGTGTGCAAAGTTTCAAGAGTTTTTGAGCATGTTAAGGACCCCAAAAGCCCCTGAAACCTTGATTAACAATACAAAAGCAATTGTCAAATCCCCCCTCCCCTCACACACACAGAGACACAGAGAGAGGGAGAGAAAATTCTTCAGAAAATCCACATTCAAACCAAAATATCTCTCTTCCTGTTGGTCGGAGATATATCATGTAAATTAGAAAGTTGTCCGTCTTGATGAGAACAATACACATACCAAGTTTTGTTGCTGTTGATAAAACTAACCCCCCCACTTATGACTAAAGGTGGCGCTACTGAGCCCCTCACCACGCCCGTTTCTGAAACTTTGCACATGTCTACGGGCTAATAAATGTGATGTGTCTGTCGAGTTTCATGCAATTTCAAGTTTGTTAAGAGTCTCAAAAGCATAAAAAAAATATATTAAAGTTTGATGCGTTGCCACGGCAACAGTATCTAAGATATCAATAATCCTTTCACAGGTTTACATCTGCCGTGTGTCTACATTGTGCACATAAAGTTTGAAGCAAATCTGGTAAAAATAAGAAAGTGATTTCAAAGCATTTTAATAGTGATGTACTTCCTGCTGCCTGTTGGTGGCGCTATAACTTTGACTCACAATAGTCACATCTGTGCGATCGGCCTCTTACAACGAACACACTGCTGAAGTTTCATCAAGATCAGTTAATGTATGCAGAAGTTATAACACACTTCCTGTTTCATTTTTTCGCCATAAATTCGTTTCCTCGCCACGGCCAAACCGTTCGAGATATCAAAAATCCGTCCGCAATTTAGCATCCTCAATGTCTTGACTTCATGCTGACCGAGTTTGGAGGAGATTGGATGAATTCTCTAGGAGGAGTACATTAAATTCCACAGCATGCGTTTCCAAACAACCCTAAATAGCCGACTTCCTGTTGGGCTGGCGTAAAACTTAGAGCACGAAAGTTGTTCGGCCCGATGAGATCTATATGTGTACTGAGTTTCATATTATTACATGCAAGCGTGTTTGATTTATGGACACGTGTTCGGATCCCGTTCCAGGGGGCGCTGTCGAGCCCCCCTGCCACGCCCGAGTACCAGCCTCAGCCCGGCCCTGATGGCCGCGGGTTCTGACCTGTGTGCAAAGTTTCAAGAGTTTTCGAGCATGTTAAGGGCCCCAAAAGTGCCCGAAAGGTTGACAAAATAATAATAATAATAATAATAATAATAATAATAATAATAATAATAATAATCCTACCGAAAACAATAGGGCCTTCGCCCTTTCAGGGCTTGGGCCCTAATTATATAACAGTATATTTGAACATGTACAGAATAATATATTGTGTTAATATATTATAATATATTGAATAATACATAAGGAATTGACGCTTTTCATATATTGAAAAATATGTGACGATATATTTACTATTATATCATAATGTCTGTAATTTTATATTCAGTAATACACTTATATAGATGTATATGCAATCAGATATGAACACACATTTATAAATATATGTATTAATGTATAGCCATACATGATCAATGCATATATTGCAGTATATTGAAACATATAAGCAGTAGTTTCCCATATATGGAAATTAATTATGTAATATATCGCATTATATTTTGCAGTATATCCCCATATGTTTTTGTTCCGTAAGCCATAACGCACATATAGTAGGATTGATTGGGATTCTGGTGATGTCACAGCTGTGTTTCTTGCTAATCTCTGCTTGTTTTCTGTCATCAGAAAGCATTACGAGTCCAGTTTACAACCTTTGTAATGCAACGCCGACTACATGAGATTAGCATATGATTGACAGCAAACTCAGCACTTCCTGAAACACATGTGTCTGTAAGGATGAATAATGCAGCAGGTTCTCCACCGCAGGATAGCTTGTAGATTGAAGATAGGAGGTTTTTAATGCATGTAATCTGTGTGCGGTTTTGAAGTCTTGCGTGGATTACGTGGATATACGCCGTTAAGGATTAGGGAGTCTCCGGAAGCATTCGTGAACGGCCAGTAACAATCCTCCCCAACAGAGTAAACTTCAGTGTAATGCATTACTAGCGCTGTGTGTGTGTGTGTGTGTGTGTGTGTGTGTGTGTGTGTGTGTGTGTGTGTGTGTGTGTGTGTGTTTGCTCTGCTCTGGACAGAAACTCATTCAGCATCAGCAACACTAAACTAAAACCTTGAACACAACCACTCCATCTCTCTCTCTCTCTCTCTCTATCCATTTAACATCCACCTATCTATCCGTCCATCCATCCATCAATCTATCTATTTGTCATCCATCTATCTTTCTATCTCTCCGTCCATTTATCATCCATCCATCCATCCCCTCAAACCTGTATACAGCCTGAACAACAAACACAGCTTAATTTAGGATGCAGATATGAAGATATCACTCACTCACTCACTCACTCACTCTCTCTATCACTCTCTCTCACTCACTCTTTCACTCACTCACTCACTCACTCACTCCCTCACACACTCACTCCCTCACTCACACACTCACTCACTCTCTCTCTCACTCACTCACTCCCTCACTCACTCCCTCCCTCACTCACTCACTCACTCACTCACTCACTCACTCACTCACTCCCTCACTCTCTCTCTCTCTCACTCACTCACTCACTCACTCACTCTCTCACTCACTCACTCACTCACTCACTCACTCACTCACTCACTCTCTCACTCACTCACTCACTCACTCTCTCACTCACTCACTCACTCTCTCTCTCACTCTCTCACTCACTCACTCACTCACTCTCTCACTCTCTCACTCACTCACTCACTCACTCACTCACTCACTCTCTCACTCACTCACTCACTCACTCACTCACTCACTCTCTCTCTCTCTCACTCACTCACTCACTCACTCACTCTCTCACTCACTCACTCACTCACTCACTCCCTCACTCTCTCTCTCTCTCACTCACTCACTCACTCACTCACTCACTCACTCACTCTCTCACTCACTCACTCACTCACTCACTCACTCACTCACTCTCTCACTCACTCACTCACTCACTCACTCACTCACTCTCTCACTCTCTCACTCACTCACTCTCTCTCTCTCTCACTCACTCACTCACTCACTCACTCACTCACTCTCTCACTCTCTCACTCACTCACTCACTCACTCACTCACTCACTCTCTTTCTGTGACACATAGGTTTTTTTTGACACTTTAGTGTAAATCAGCTGGTGGCACCTCATCAATTACACCTTTTAATTGGTCCCCGTGAAATCCGTCTTGTCTGCGGCCCCGTCTGTAAATCAATACCCAGACAGTCACACATCATCAGCTCTGTGTCCTCGGTGGGAACGAACGCCTGCAGGATCAGAGCGAACACCAGCTTCATGACCACTGATGTCTGTCATTGATCCTCGTCTCTCCGTGCGATCGCGTATCGGACACAGCATTTGTGTCACTGATTGAAATCAGCAGGTCAACAGTGTGAATGTGAAGGCTGGCTGTGTATATTGTGTATGATGTACGTGTTTTGTGAAGAGATTGTCAGTGTTATCCTGTAAGTGTCTGTGCTTCTGTTCTCAACAATGCCAGGATGAATCCTAACTCAATCTGTGAACAAAACATATTAAAGGCCTATAGACCCTGTGTCTAACTCATCTCTCAATTGGTTCGCTCAGACATTAATGAGATCAAACGCAAAAACATCTCAGATTCAGAGAAAAAGTCAGAGATCTCAATATCGAAACGTTTCTCATAAAATAATAACCAAATGATCTGAGCTGCTATCCACATTAATGCTCCATATATTTATTCCATATAGTGAGAAAACTGTAAATTTTTGCAAAAATGTAAATAGTTCTCCTAGACAGCAATGGGATCAAATGGAGCAAAAAAATTAAAAAATCTCCTGCATCTCATATTTTTCTCCTGAGAAAATCTACCTAGTAATCTTATATTTCCTTTAGATTTTCAGAAGACATCTCAGTGATGTCTCAAACTGTCCAAAGTTTCCAATTTTACTGAGATATACTATCCACATTAATATTCAATACATTCTAGGGGAAGACACATGAGACAAAGTTGATAGCCTCCTTCATGGAAGTGTATCTAGGAAATGTCCTGAGATATGAAAGAGCAAACTTTGAGAAATAACTGAGCTCCAAAAGTATCAAAACTCTGAGATCGTTATACAACCTCAATCATGTCTCAAAAATAAATAAATAAAAGGTAATAAAAATTCAATGAATTCGAAGGAAGTTTGGGAAGTCTTCCAAAATGTATAAAAGAGCAGTTAAAATGTTCCTCTGAGCATTGCACGATCACTAAACAAGCCAGATTTAAAAGCACATGACAAAGGGATTCAGATGAAGGTTTCATGCTTCACTAGTGATGTGCTTCCTCCCTTTGTTCGTTTCTATTTATTTGTGACCCTGGACCATGGGTACATGTAAATGTCACATGGGTACATTTTTTGAATTTAAGATTTATACATCACATGAAAGCTGAATATATAATCTCTCCATTTATGTGTGGTTTGTTAGGATAGGACAATATTGGTTGAGACACAACTATTGAAAATCTGGAATCTGAGGGTGCAAAAAAATCGAAACATTGAGAAAATCTCCTTTAAAGTTGTTCATTTATGTTGGCGATTGTGCAGCATTCACTCACACAAACACATGTTTTATATATTTACGGTAGGAAATTTACTAAATATCTTCATGGAACATGATCTTTACTTAATATACTCATGATTTTTGGCATAAAAGAAAATTCGATCATTTTGACCCATACAATGTATTGATGGCTATTGCCACAAATATACCCGTGCGACTCGTGACTGGTGTTGTGATCCAGGGTCACATATGTTTTGAATAATCCATGTAATGCCTAAAATCGCAATAAAAAAATTAAAAATAAAAAAAGCACATGACAAACAGCCCCTAAAGGCAACGGCCAGCGCGTCATGAGGGCTTTCTGAGGGCCGCTGGAACAGGGAGTCCGTTGTTCCTGGGAAACTCTTCTGCAACGATGCATTCACATGCTAATAAACTGAACAAAGCACACAAGCCGTGTCTGGCTCCAGAGGCTTCGCTGGGACACCATAACCACAGAGACGGCCCTCCATTGCCAGGGAAACCGGCTCGAGGACAGAATGCCTGGCATGGTTGAGGGTTCGAGGAGAAAGACACAGTATTTACAGCGGCCAGTTTCAGGCTCTCACCAGCGCTTGATAAAAGCCACCCGAGGACGTTAAAAACAACTCTTTACTGCGGTAAAATCACTGTAATGCACAACTTATTCCTTCAAAACATAAAAACATGAGACAATATGCCTTTTTACAATAGATGTTGTATAGATTTCATACTAATAGAAGTAACATGGCACCCGAGACCTCAATACTTGGTACACAATATTGTTTTTGAGTATGAATGTGTCATTTTGAGTAGAAAATGAACTCAAGATGTCACAAAATGACAAGTTAATAAACCTAACAACAAAAGCAATGATAAAACGGTGTAAATGCAGCTGGAAAACAGTGACAAATCAACCAATCAATCAATCACAACTTAACTCTTTTGAAAAACCATTTAAAAAAAGTCAAAACATAAAAACATGAGACAACAATCAGCTGATGCTCGTCTAATGAGAGCACACCTGCGTCTACATCAGTGATGTGAGAAAAACACGAATCCATCAGTAAAACACGAAAAAGCTTCCTGCGACAAATGAGGACTGAGCAGGAAACAAGACGAGCTGCATGACATCACTTCCTGTTTCATTCTCAGCCCTTATACACACTTTTTCTGGCGTTGAGTTTTTAATGCAACACGATTTAATGTGATCACTTTAACATTTAATGCAGCAGCGAATAAATATTAAATGAAAATGAACTTAATTCAGATAAAATTGAATATTCTAAGAAAAAGCAAAGTGAGATAATGAATAATGAATAAACTGAAAAAGATTAAACCGGCCAAAACTGGGGGGAAAAAAGTTTTAGCTGGGGTTTTCTCAGGCCTCTAATGTGCATCTGTGGGATTTTTACACTCCTTTATGGTCCAGCAGGTGAAATACTACATAAAGTATACTTAAAATATACATTTATACACTAAAAAGTGGGCCAATTTAGTCCCGAGTAGTATTGAAACAGAACACTTAAGTATACTACTAGAATATTGATATTAGTATGCATACTACATAAAGTATACTTAAAAGTATACTTTTATAAACTAAAAAGTGGGCCAATTTAGTCCTGAGTAGTATTGAAACAATACACTTATAAGTATACTACTAGAATATTGATATTAGTATGCATACTACATAAAGTATACTTAAAAATATACTTTTGTACAGTAAAAAGTGGGCCAATTTAGTCCCGAGTAGTATTGAAACAGAACACTTATAAGTATACTACTAGAACATTGATATTAGTATGCATACTACATAAAGTATACTTAAAAATACTTTTATACACTAAAAAGTGGGCCAATTTAGTCCCGAGTAGTATTGAAACAGCACTAGAACATTGATATTAGTATGCATACTACATAAAGTACAATTAAAAATATACTTGAACTTTACTTCAGTAAACTTGAAGTATAAAATAAATAAAATAAAGTATAAAATGAATAAAATGAAGTATACTTTGTAAGAGTAATCGATTAGTAAAGTAACAGCTCATCTCACCTAAACAACAGACAATTTGAGATTAAAGTCTGGAGTGCAAACAATGCATGTTTGGATCATTAAAAAACAACTTTATCTCAACAGAAAATCTTCATTTCACAAGAACACAGAAAGATCGAATCCACTTCTGCACGTCCATATGAGATTTAATATTAGCTTATCTCCAGTCTTTCTCTGTACGCTACACACACAGACTATCAAAGAACTCAGCCTTATGCTAATGTGTAATTAATTCCTGCAGCAGTATTTAAATCAGGATTAATTATAATTGAGCTCATTTTCATCGAGTGAGGCCGTGTAATCATTTGAAGGGGAGTCGGGCTTTTATCACACTTTTCTCCGAGTCGTATTTAGAGAGCCTAATATCAGGTTTCACGCTCTGGTCGTGTGCTGTAAATGTCTGGAAGTCAGAGCTCAGGGAACGGCTGGCGTTGTTCGACGCTGTGCTTAATTGTTTAACCGGCGTGTTGAAGAGACTCGCTCATTAATAGACTAATACATGCATGAATCAGTCGCAGAGAGACATTTACATACGCGTTTGTTCTTGGCAAGTGTGCAAATCTCATTTAAAAGAACGTGAGAAAGTGAGGGAAAAAACTGTTGAGTCAAGGGAGATGTGAAAAAGAGGAGATATCCAGCTATTCCTAGACGGATGTGAGCTGGGAATAGAGCGAGTCCAAAAATACATCCATCACTGTTGGTTTTTACCGTAGAGAGAAACACGTGTGCTGGAGTTCAGACGACGACTCTGGACAAGTTCTTGACAGCAAGAATCGCAATAACAGTGCAAAGAGTCACAGGAGAACCTGTGAAACGCACAGCAAAATCTGTGAGAAATAACACTATTTTACAGTGTCCTTGTTACATGTACTTACTATAGTAATAACAGTAAACTATGCATAATTACATGCAACTAACCCTCAACCAAACCCTAATCCTACCCTAACCCTATAGTAAGCACATGTAGTTAATTAATATTACTCAGTACTTAAAGGCAGGGTAGGTAGGACTTTATAAAAATAAAAGATCCAAATTTGTTAAAACTTTCTATATATATCAATACATAATTAAAATGTAAGTACTCTGAAAAAAAGAGTATAAAAATCAAGTGACTCTAGACCGTTTAATCTGTATTAAACACAGCTCATTATTTCGATTCGGGACGAATCAAAGGATTGGCTTAGGCGACTGTCACTCTCTCTCGCAACCATGGCAACCACCCTTTTGCCACGGGATCTGCCCACTTGCGCGCGCACGTTTGATTTGAGGAATTCAAGAGGCACGGAACCTAGGAATAGCAAAACAATGGCAGAGAAAGAGCAATCAAAATTCACATTACCGGCATGCAGTTAGCGAAGGCAAACAAGGCAAAAAAAGAAGACAGTACAAGAAAAGGTAATGAACAAAAAGTCTTTGGATAAACAAAGAAATAAAACGTGTGTCAATATCGGCGTAGCTTTCCAGCGACCACCCCGTCCTCAGCATCTACTTCCTCGGACCCTAGTTGCACGCCACGGCCTCTTGCACGACCTCCTCTGCTTCGCCCTAAAATTATTTTTATTTTACAAAAGGACATTTTACAAACCTACATTTTGCGCATGTGCTCCTGCACGCACTTTTCCAGTCACAACACAGCAATCAAAGGAGGACGCGCTGAAAACTGTAATGCTGTTCTCTTCCTTCATAACTCGTACTGAGAAGGTTTGAGTTGCAGAGGAATTTGTGACTGTTTCACCTGTTCAACCACATCAAAGTTTCGTAATTAGTAAGTCCGTGCTTTTTCTCTTTTTGTTCTTATGTGCTGAAGGGCTACTGTGCCTTGGTGAAACGGTGTTTGTACGTGAAGAGCTCTTTTCCAAAACGCCATAAACCTAAAAAGCTGCCTCAAAGAACCAGCAAAAGTAATGATTATGAATGTGTAAAATATTGCAATAAGACATTTTAATTGTTTATTAATTTCTGTGTCGGCTGCAAAGATGAAGTTGACGATATTTGACTCGCGATCTTCGCAGTAGGCTAGTGAACGCATGCACCGGAGAAATGCACATTTATTAGGCTACATAGTTTTATTTTGTTTTGGATGGTTTTGTTTAGAACCAGATTTCTGTAAATATATTTCACATGTTTTAGGCCTGTGAGGCGAGTAGGCTACGGTTCTGTTCATGATGATATAATCTCCAGTTCAAGCACCTTATGTTGTGATTGATAGCCTATATTTACTTTATGTATTTAATCCAGGAATGAAAATATTAATGAATTAATGAAAAAAATATATATATTAAAATTAAGATACAATTACTACAAAACGAAATTCGTTTTAAAGAAAGGCTTTGTGCTTTCTGTTTTGAGGTCTCTGTTAAAGTTTGAAAGTCTTAGTGCAGCTTTCAGAGCGCTCGCGTCCATAATGGAGAACTGTCAAGTAATATTGTTTTTTCCTCATAAATGCAAACACGAAAAATAAAAGACAAAAACTTTTTTAAAAAGACAAACCATAAATTAAAAAAAAAATTTTTTTAAAAAAGATGGATTTATAGCGTTTTGGGGGGAAAAATGAATGGATTTATACAGTTTTGAAAATGTTTTTTTTTTTTTACTTTGAATTGATCATCAACAATATTGTTGTTTGATTTAATAATCACTGTTGCAAGAAGTGCCTAGTTAAGTTTTGTAAGTGGAAAAAGTAGGGGCTGCCACAGATTCTGTTTAGTTAGCTCCTTTATTGTTTTTTCTATAGCCTAGAATAATATAGGTCAAATGCAGCAAGTCAAAAGACCAACTGGACCTTCTTTGCCAGTTTGCTCACATTTCTTTGAAGGATGGCAAAAATATCGCCTGAATATCGATATCTAGATATTGGAAAAAAATATCGAGATATTCATTTTTGTCAATATCTCCCACCCCTACATGCAGAACACCATATATGTTATGAATCTTACACGAAATTCATCTTCATCACAATGTAACTGATGGTAATGTAAAAAAGTGTATCAATGCAACCTGTTTTTAGCTTATATAACTAGCTCGTTAGCGAATCAAAAAATATATATTTTAAATTTACCAATATCAATATGCTAGCTTGATAGTGAGTACTAAAATACATCTTATTTGTTTATATTCATAAGCAATTAGCGTTAGATTTTTTTATTACATGTGATTCTGACATGATGTCACTACATGCACTGTGCTCCTTCCTCTCTGCTTGTCTCAGGTAAATAATGCGTCTTCAGCTCAGCGGTTGGAGTCGCGCGTTCATGTGTTTTGGGGGCGTGGCTTTGGAAGGAGCCCAGAAGGGAGGGGGTGGAGTGAATGGAAATAATGAGCTGTCTTTAAAACAGTCGTGAGAGGTCTACAGACACTCGATTTTTATACTTTCTTTTTCAGAGTACTTACATTTTAATTATGTATTGATATGTACATAAAGTTTAAACAAATTTGAAGAAGAAGTTTTTTAGACCATTCCTACCTACCCTGCCTTTAAATATATAATTACACTGTAACAATGACACCTTAAAATAAAGTGTAACTGAGATCCGCTGTACTTCACGTTAATGATGAGTTGGGTTTGTCAAAGATGTTTATAGTCTGATGACCGACGAGAAAACAACAGCATTAATTATGTATGATGGACAGTCTGAGGAGTACAGATGAAGATAAAGATCTGTCACTAACAGCATATATATATATATATACACTACCGTTCAAAAGTTTGGGGTCAGTAAGAATTTTTAATTTTATTTTTGGGGGAAAGAAATAAAATAAATCAATACTTTTATTCATCAAGGATGAGTTAAACTGATCAAAAGTTACAGTAAAGACATTTATAATGTTAGAAAATATTCTATTTTAAATAAATCCTGTTCTTTTGAACTTTCTATTCATCAAAGAATTTTGAAAAAAATGTGTACACAACTGTTTTCAACACTGATAATAATTATGAATGTTTTTTGAGCATCAAATCATCATATTATACTGATTTCTGAAGGATCATGTGACACTGAAGACTGGAGTAATGATGCTGAAAAATCACAGGAATAAATTACACTTTACTATATATTCACATAGAAAACAGTTATTTTAAATTGTAATAATATTTCACAATATTACTGATTTTACTGTATTTTTAATCAAATAAATGCAGCTTTGATGAGCAGAAGAGACTTCTGTCAAAAACATTTAAAACTGTTCCCAATCCCAAACTTTTGAACGCTAGTGTACACTGTGCATAGAAATATAGTCATTAGGACAGTTAGATGTAGTGATTACAAGTTTAATGTACATTGACATAAAAGTCTATAGGAAGAGAGAAGCGGATGATATAAAGACGGATGAATAGAGACTGAGAGTGCCGTCTGATATATATCAAATCCAGAAATTATCCATAATCTATAAAATCATTGCCCACTAATCTGCTCAGCTGAGCCTGTTTTAGTGGAAGATTTGGCCTGAATACACAGAGGAGCATTTCACTGTTTGACGAACTATTATCCTTATCTTACACACACACACACACACGTGTCCACTAAAGCCTCTCCAATAGCCTGAATCTACTTAAAAAAGCCTTTCTGTGCAGGATCACACTAATGGGTCACACAGCGATCAGTGACACTAATATCTGCTCTGTGTGTGAGTGTGTGTGTGTCATTAGTCCTTTCATTATCTTCTTAATGATCTCGGCTCGTACGGGTCAATTTTGGTTCAATTGTGGAGCTGGAATGTCAACGTGACGAAGAGGTGTTGTGCGTTTGATTCAGACGGCCCTCGTGAGGCGCTCTGCGTTCATGTGTGCGATTCAGAGGCAGAAGCGGGAGATAATTATCTGGTGAAACGGTTGGTTTGAGATGCGTCACGTCCTACAGATGGGTTCCCGAACACATGAAGACAAATGACCTACAACACACACACACACACACATGATTCCAGACCTTTCCTGTGCTTTCACTGCAATAAACACGTCTAATAGTTTATATCCTAGACGAAAACTTTACATTTTTCTGTTTAAATGAGTCAAATGATGTAAAAAGTGAAAGAAAATATAGATGATATTTACAAACAAGTTAGTAAGTAGGTCAGTGAATTAGTGATGTTTTTAGTGACTCTTTCTGCAGGTTACATTGTTTGTAAGTCGTGACAAGTGACCATTTTTATTAATGATTCATTCATTCAAAAATGCTAATACATTTAGGAACGAGATAAGCTACTGTCTTTATGAGTCTCTGAATCACTTGAATGCTTCATTCTAATACACTGATTCATTCAGGAACAAAAAAAGTGAGTCAGTGAATCATTCATTCAACCAATTCGTTCAAACACACTTATTTGTTCAGGAACGAAACAAGTGAGTCAGTGAATCATTAATTCTAACGATTTATTCAAATACAATGAATGATTCAGGAGCTAAACAAGTGACCATCATTACGAATGAGTCAGTGAATCATTTGTTTAACCAATTCGCTTAAACACATTGATTCGTTCAGGAACTAAATAAGTTACAATCATTATGAGTCATTGAATCACTCAAACAATTCATTCTAAAACACTGATTAATTAATGAAGAAAACAACCGACTATCAGTACGAATGAGTCAATGATTGATTCATTCAACCCATTTACACTTTTATAAGGATAACGAATCTTCCGACAGTTTAATAATTGCTGCCTGTTTTTTGAGCATGAAATCTCAACTAATATTATAAGTTAACTACTAGACTTATAAAATAAAGTCTGTGTTATAAAATAAACCAGTCATACTGGTGGCTATAAGCAAAATCACTCCGGCTATTCTTTCTCTTTTCGAGTTGAAATTAATTCCAGCTATAGTAGCAGACATAAAGCCTCAGCTGCAATCTCCAAACGTCTTCAGTAAGAAATGAGCCATCCGGTTCCCGCATCCCCACCATCCGTTCGTCCTGTGACAGAAGGAACAGATTGAAGAGGGAACGACAGATCTGACAGGACAGATGAGCTTCTGCTGTTCGAGATTTCCATATGGTGGAGAGAGAAATGAGAGGTATGAATCCGTCTCTGCATTAATCGAGAGGTTATTCGGATAGAAAGCTCTGACCTGCAGATGTTCAGAGATGTTCTGACTCCACCCGAACAACGCGCATGTTTAGAAGAACACTAGAAGAAAACTCATACAGTATGATGTAAAAACTGATAAATGAGAAATTAATGAATTTATTTAATAAATGTGCCATTTTACAAAGATAAGCTGATCTGGTGGAATTATATATATATATATATATATATAATAGGAAAGAAATGTACTAGCCAATGGCGATTCTATTGCCAAGGTGTGTGTAGAGGTTTGCAAGTCAAGCTTCAGTAAAAGCTCAGACACGCGCGTGTCCACCTGCACTAACGATCTATTTAAATCAGTAACGACTATTGATTAGATCTCGACTGTAACAGTGTTCATGTTAACTGCCCACAGCAAGTGCTCTCTGTGGTCAGATATTGATTCCCAGTGATGAAGAGAGAAGGTGTAAATACTAAAGCAAGACGGGCAGAAAATGACCCTGTTCTTTGCTCAAGCGTCGCCGTACATCTGCTGTTATTTTAAAGCTCAGAAACACAGACAGTGAAGAGCTGAAACATGACCTTTAGTGACTTGAAATGGATTGAATATTTATTTAAGAAGCCACAATCTTCAGAGAAAAGGTTCTATATGGAATCTCCAGGGTTCCGTCAGGCGCTTCATACACAGAACCTTCCAGATCATTTTATTGATTTAGTTTTCATTAATTCATTTAATTTTTTAATTTATTTTTCATTTTATTTAAATTAAACATGCCCTATCACTAGAAAATGTTTAAATAACACATTAAACATGAACGTAAGCAATTGTTTAAGACATTTCTCCTCATATAGAACCTTTTGGTATAAAGAGTTCTTTAAAAACTGAGTCAGAACCCTAGAGTTCTGTCTAGAACCACATTGAACAATTTTTCTAAGCGCGTTGAATTGTTCTGTGAATTTACATGATACATGCACAAAAACAACACAACAGGTATTTTGTTTACAAAAAATTATTGGTATCAGCAGTTGATATTGTTTCAGAAAATTCTGATAATAGAACTACATGTTTTTGGTAACGTGTAGAGTAAAGTAACAACTTTACATGTCAGTTTTGATAAAAAAAAAAAAAAAAACAGTTTTATAAAATTATAAACTTCACATTTGAGCCTAATAAACAATTATATAATTGGCCTGAACAAAAATGGCAGACGGGCTGCGACACACCGAAGCAGTTTGTTTATATCTATGGATCTAACATGGCAGCAGAAGCGAAGTTACCTTTCGATGCAGCCTTAGATAGTGTTCTAAGTAGTTTAGAACGCAAGTTTATTTCGTCTTCTTCCTCGTCGAATATCTGTCACTCTACATACGTCATCTGGTATGATTGAAACGATTGGCTATGAGCTACGTACAGGCGCATTTGATAGACATTCGTAGCGTCCAATAAACGGCTCTGGGCATTCGTAAACCACGCCTCAAATACGAGAAAATGATCATGTGGTTCCCAGACCATGTCTCAATGAGATAGAGGTCTGACGTTAGCCAGGCTAACAAATCACATGAATTATAGCCATATTTAAATATCAGAACAGTTTGTTTGCATGTGTGTACAAATCCCTAACATTGTGGAGATTTTTGCATGGGAAAAATCACTCATATTTTGTTTAGAACATGTAAAAAATCTTGTTGGCTTTTATCCAAAGGTGAGTTGTTGTTTTTTACTGCAAATCCTCTAAAGAAGGATTTATATATATATATATATATATATATATATATCCAATTTAACAAAAACACAGAGAAAAAATTGGACATTAATGACGGTTGCAAACGAGAAAATGAGAAACGAGATAGAAAGGACCTTCATCTTTGTTCTGAATTACTGGACTGTGGTGCTAGCAGCATTACAGCACACACACACTATTACTAAGACAACACACACCTCTGACCTATTGATTTATATCAGCCTCTGCGATCACATCCACAGAATCACTCCTGACTGCAAACAATATCTGGAGTGTGTGTGTGTGTGTGTGTTCTTGCACACAGAATATTTACACTTGCTCAAATCTAAAATGGAATCAAATGCAATGCTAACAGATCTTAAACCTAACACTGCTTACATCATCACCAAAAGAGTAGGGGTGTCACAATATATCGCAATACTAAAACGCATCAATATGTTTCGTGGATAGTGACAATATGTATTGTGTATAATTCACCCAAAATGAAAATTACTGTGTGAGAAAAAACTTAAGCTTACAGAGTTTTAGTGTCAGTACTACATTGAACTACTATATATAATGTTGAATATGACGTATAATAATGCAATGGGGGAATATTTGTGTGTCCTGATAATGCCAAATGTCTTTTGTTACCAGTAAAAGTGGCCGACATTATTGTAAATATATCTAGTCAGTGACAGAGTTCAAGCATATTTATCTACAATAATTCAGTATTTTCAGCTTCAGAATCATGAATATTGTTATTCTGGCGTCTCTATTGTTGGTTCTTTGGGTTTCCAGCACCAAGTCCAAGACTATTCATTTACACACACAATGTCACACCAAATTTAGCATTTTAATCAACAGTTCATTTTTTGTAACCTCTTAACCTTTTATCATATGTGTCCCTGGACCACTAAACCAGTCACATGAGTAAATTTGTTGAAATTGAGATGTATACATCATCTGAAAGCTGAATAAATAATCTTTCCATTGATGTGTGGTTTGTTATGATAGGACAATATTGGTTGAGACACAACTATTGTAAATCTGGAATCTGAGGGTGCAAAAAAATCAAAACATTGAGAAAATCTCCTTTAAAGTTGTTCATTTATGTTGGTGATTGTGCTGCATTCACTCACACAAGCACATGTTTTATATATTTACGGTAGGAAATTTACTAAATATCTTCATGGAACATGATCTTTACTTAATATCCTCATGATTTTTGGCATAAAAGAAAAATCAATCATTTTGACCCATACAATGTATTGTTGGCTATTGCCACAATTATGACTGGTTTTGTGAGTCGCATATGTCTTGAAAGTCGATCCAGAGTCGCATATGTCTTGAAAGTATCGCAATAATATCATATCGTGAGTTCAGTATCGTGATATGTATCAAATCCTGACATAATTATAATTGTTTTCAAATATTTTCCCCAATCTCTTCACTGGTCTTCCATTGGTCAGACAAACAGATAATCGGGTCCCAAAAGGCAAATGCAGCTGTGTCCTCAAACACACAGATCAGTGTTTAATTTCAGTCACATCTAGGGGATTCCAACCTACAAATGGATTATTATTTTGTCTCTGCATATTAAAACTGCGTGTATAAGACATCGTGCTAAACAAAATTGCACTGTCACGATGTCAAATATTTAGATAAAGCTTCCATCGTCCAACATTCTTAATCCTCCGGAATTACAGGAATTCCATAAGCTGAGTGATGTCACAGACAGATGTCTCGGAAAGACGTCTTGGATATTCGTCTCTGAAAACAAACACTGCTTCACTATTATCAGATGTTCACTCTTAGAAATAAAAGGATCCAAAATGCCAAAGAAGAACCATTTTTGGTGGCTAGTTCCTATAACTACCCAGCAGGCAATTTTGCAATTAAAAGACATCTAATCGCCGTTTAATAGCTTAATCGTGACTACAGATTGACCATGTCATGAATGTCTTGGTAACATGATGGGATATCAAACATCTCATGCGCTACCTGGCCCAAAACTACGATGAATCAGTTTTGACTAAAGTGGGCTAATTAGCATAGAACATGTCAAAGAAATGAAACCAAACACCCACTGTTGACTTTGCTTATATCATATATCTAGCAAGTTATTTTGGCAAAAACGACATGTAACCAAATTCAAGGTTATTTTGGCTGGAAGTGGGTTACCCAGTGCGAAAACCCCCAACTGAAAGGCTCTTTGGGGAACCAAAAATGCTTCTTATCGCATCACTACAAAAACAAAACCCATTTTTGTAAGCCTTATTAGAAGTAGAAGAGAGTTTTCCACGAGAACTTTGACTTGAAACAGACTTGAATCTCTGTCGACTCTAACATTTTAGTCTGAGACCAGGTTGTACACCTGGAGGAGACATAAAAGTTCAAAGGAAGAAGAAGAGGGAAAAGAATAAAGTGCTCACTGAATATCTGAGTCTCTGATCGGCCCGGTTCCTGAAAGAACAGGTTTCTTTAAAAGACGCGACTCAAAGGAGAAGTGTTCTCATCTCCAGAGAGAGCTACTCCACTCCAAAGCCACTTCATTTACAGACATCACAAATATTAATCATTGTGTTATAAAAACAGATCATTGCAACCTATTTCTTTTGCTATCCACAATCTTTTTTTTCCACCATTTTTGGAGGCTTGTTCCCATTAACACCCAGTGCCCTATTTTAACGATCTGAAACGCAAGTATCAAACGCGAAACGCAAGTAACTTTGTGGGCGGATCTCGGGCGCTGTTGCTATTATACCGGCGGGATAAATGACTCTTGCGCCCGACGCAAATCTAAAATGTGTTGGTCTGAAGTAGCTTCATTATTCATAGGTGTGGTTTGGGCGTAACATGAAATAAACCAATCAGAGCATCATCTCACATTCCCTTTAAGAGCAGGCGTGCTTGTTCCATGGCGGGTTGCTATTATAACGGCGGATTTGCCAGGAGCGGTTCACACCCGAGGAGACCGACGTTCTCGCACAGAGACAGTGACATTGGGGATGGAGAAACACACCCAAATTAGCTTCGGTTAAACAGGCGTATAATAATTTGTGTAAATGTGTAAGCTAGATTTATGCCTATTTTTTCACATCTTCATGGACACCACAATGATTTCCCTCGTGTGGAATATTTTTCCTTGTAATTATGTATGGTTTGCAAAAATGGCAACTGTTGCGTCTGTGTAGATGAGAGAATCAAAGTGTATGCCGTTGTGCACACGCTACATTATGGCCAAGCATGCGCCCTTAAAATACCTGAATAACGCACCACTGACTTTAGACTAGGTTTCTCCTGGTCTGTGGTGGAATTGTTTTCTGAAACTGCAAAATAGCACCAGGGAATGTTTGCGCCGGAACACGCCTCCTCTTTTCGCTGAACCGCCCCCGGGAGCGCAAATTCATTCCCTAATTTACCAACGTGCGTCTGCCGAGGGAAGAGTCCGCTGTGCGTCGGGTGCAAAATAGGAATGAAACATGCGTCGGTGAACAAAGTCAATTGCGCTGGGTGCAAGATAGGGCCTCCAGTGTGAAAACCCCAACTGAGAGGCTCGTTGGAGAACCAAAAAATGCTACTTTAATCACGTCACTACAAAAACAAAACCCATTTTTGTGACCCTTATTAGAAGTAGAAGAGCGCTTTTCATAGTGCCATCACAAATATGAATCATTGTGTTATAAAAACAGATCATTGCGTCCTATTTCTTTTGCTATCCACAATCTTTTTTGGGTCACGACCCACCGGTTGAGAAGCCCTGATCTAGCCAGAGGTGTTTTAGCTGGACTCTAGTGAGATGTGTGTGTCGTGGTCAGACCTTTATCCCACCGCTGACCTCACGTCTCATGAAGGTGACTCTCCATCTCGCTCAGAAATCTCCTATCATTTATTCATTCCTCATCTCCAAACCCAAGGCGTCCTATCCCGTCTCTCTCTCTCTCTCTCTCTCTCTCTCTCTCAGGCACTTTGCTAGCAGTCCCAATGGTCGTTTAATTTTTGAGCGGATATTTTTAGCTGAAGATAATCGAGGTGGAAACTTCCATCTGTCCTCTGCATATTCCAGCTGCTCCGCTTTTCAGCGGGAAAAAGGAAATCAAGGGAAAAAGCATCATCTTGACCCCTCACTTTTGTTCAAACACAAAAGAATAAGGGGAAAGTTCACTCAATTATTTATTTTATTTTTTTTAAATATGGCTATATTTGTTGCTTAGTGCCAAAAAAGTGACTAAAGAAAGAAACTTTCTTTATGTTTAAGTTGATAAGATCGCTGCATATTTAAATAGTTCCTAATCAAGAGATGCTCTAGCCATTGTTGTTATTGTTAACTAAAAAAAAATGTTTTTGTTATTAGAAAAAGCTGAAATAAAATAAAATACAATTTTAGAATAAACTTCATTGACTGAAAAAAATAAGTGGAAGTACTATAATTACCAAAGCTAAAACTGAAATAAAATAAATTAAACCTAAATAAAATAAAAATGACAAAAGCAGCTAACAACATTATTAAACCTTCAAATAAAATATAAAAATAAAAGCTAATCAAATATATTAATAAATATTGTAATCGTATATAAAAAATAATACTAACACTAGTTCCCACAATGTCTGACCAATGAACTTTTCTAGTAACTATTTTGATTTACTTAAACTTGAAGTTTCTTAAAAAATAATTGTGTAGAAACTGCACTCTGAAAGAGCCAATGAAAAACACACTATATTATTCGCCAAAGAAATTTCCAACAGATTTTATGACTGGAAATCGCAATTACATATTTAATAAAACATATTTATATTACAAGAAAAAAATATACATTGTGGAAAAAAATGTAACCTAATTTTGACCTGACCAACTTCTTCCTATCCTTGAGAAAACGATCTGCACAGTTTATATATAAAAAAAATCCATTTTATATGTTAATTCAGTTTGATTTCTAAGTGAAGCTGTATTCGGCTTCGGATGAACTTTAATATGCAGAATTGATCTGTTCGCTGGTGTGGCTCCTGAACCCCGAGGCAGAGAGAAACCTCTCTCTCTCTTTCTTTCTCCCTCTCCTTCAAAACACTGAACCAAATCATTCATTTCAGCTCAGACCTCTGATGACGACTTGGTCAGTTTGCAGTACATAACTCTGTCTCTATCGATCCATCTACTTTTCTTTGTAAAGTTCGGTGTGGCATGTTCATTTTTTCCTCTCATGCCCTCAAGGTGCCTTCATGCTGCCTGGCCATTTCCTAATGGCAGAAGATGCAATATTAATGACCGAAGATCCGGCGATCATGTGCAAGGACGTGTCTCTAAACTGACAGTGACAGCGGCGAACACAGCGAACTCAGGAAGACCGGATATAAAGACAACCCAGTTTCCCGACAACAGCATCCATAACGCCACGGCCTCTGTGGGATACAAACACAGGGTTTAACCTGAACCCGACCCGTCGGCCAGGCTCTCACGACGCTTTACAACCGCGTTTAAAGTGAATCTCACTCAGAACAGAACTAAACACCTGGAAGTGCTCTGTAAATGGATCCTGCACCAGAGATGACAACATCGCGTATCTGCTCAGAGGATGTACCAGCAAATGCTATCACAAACATGCATGTATTAATGAGACACGTCTGGATAGATGTACACATGCAGGGCTGTTATCTCATCGGCTTAACGTCTGCATGCTTTACACACAGAGAGAGAGAGAGAGAGAGAGAGAGAGAGAAACTATGTTATGCGGAGGTTAAATTAGGCCAGTGTACGGTACAGAACAATTAGACACTTACAAATGTCTCTATTCCTCATGTGAGCAAGAATAAGCATCATGGCTAGGGATGCACAGATATTAACATTTTGGCCATACCGATAATTCTTTATATTTGAAAGCCGATAACCGGCCGATAAATCTAAATCCAAATTTTTATATAATTTTTGGAGCCTGATTACAAAATAAAAGTCTCATCATTAAATCCATTGTCCCAAACACAATTATAATGATGCTCTCATTATGATTTTATGTAGCCGATATTGTATTGGACTTGTATAGACTGTATTTTTCCTTTTTTGAAGTGATTTTATTTATATTTCAAGCTATTCAAAAATGTTGAAAAGTGCGCATATTAAGTGTCTCAGCTGAAGGAAATAATACATTATCGGCTTTAATATATCGGCCAAATTTTCTTATTGGGGCGATACCGATAACATTAAAAATGATCATATATCAGCCGATATCGATACAGTAGCCGGTATGTCGTGCATCCCTAATCATCGCTTGGTCAACTAGATCAACAAAATAAATACTGTATATATATATATATATATATATATGTATATATGAAACGTTTATATTTATCATCACTCCCTCTTAAAATCTCCTGCGCAATATTATTATGTAAAAACTGAATTTCTCTTTAATAGCATCTAATAAGTGTAAAGCTGCGTTAAAAATGCTCAGTATATAATAAGTAAATCCTGTGCAAACAATAGCAGACGTCGCAAGATTTCGGGAAACGTGTTTGACAACAGTACACTTTTTTTTAAATACTTTTAATCAGTCAAAATCAATAGAAAAATGTTGACCTAATAATCATATTTTGTTCCTGTCCTTGAGAAAACAATCTGCAAAGTTAATTTAAGAAATGCATTTTTATGCCAATTCAGTTTGGTTTGATTTTGAAAGGAAGGGACAGACAAAAAGTGCAAGCGACAACCAGCTTTTTTTGTGCGCAAGTACATGTAAAAAAATATATAGTTTACACTTTATTTTAAGGTGTTCGTGTTACAGTGTAATTATACATTTAAGTACTGAATAATAATAATTAACTACATGTACTTACTATATGGTTACAGTAGTTGCATGTAATTAAGCACAATTTATAGTCATTACTATTGTAACTACATGTACTTTAAATTAAAATAAAGTGTTACCAAAGTTGCTTGCACTTTTTGTCGCTGCGCTGAATGCAACTTCAGTTCATAATCAAACTGAATTAAAAATAAACGTTGCAGATCGTTTCCTCACGCACACTACAGAGTAGGGATGGATGCATTCAGACACGGACAATGTTTTGCATAAATTAAACTGCTCTGGATCATGAAATGATCTTGAAATTCCCCCAAAAAACAAGAAAAAATAAAGGAATGTCACTTTTGCACAACAGATGCATCCTAAATGACACAATCCCAGAGTATATGACTGGAGTTTGACAGTATTTGGGTGATACCTGTGTGCATATGTCATGTGGGCCAACATATGCACATCACCCCAATTCCACAGAGGATGGTACAGTGAAAGTAAGTGTGTGTGTGTGTGTGTGTGTACGTGCATCTGACTGTCAGAGAGCGTCACGTGGAGCAGTGCTCTTCATAATCTGGTTGGATTACGGCTCTCAGACCTGCGCCGTCTGGCCCGTCCGTGAGTCCTCGGCCACCATGTATCCGCTTCATGTCCATCATGACCCACTCACAATTTCACAGCATCCAGCTTTGTGTTGTTTGGATCACACACACACACACACACACAGAACAGCTGCACTTTGCGTGCCACAAAATATGCATGCAATCGAACCCCAGCAGTGTGTGTCAGTGACAGTGAGTGTGTAAGACCTTGAAAACCATTGAAAACCATTGAAAGCCACTGAAAGTCAGGTTGAGAGGATTATGGGAAATTTGGTGTGTATCACAAAAAGGGCACATCTTCACATGACAGTTGTCAAACTTTCTCTAACATCTTTCAAATGTTGAACTGCTCCCAAGACCTTCTTTATATATATATTAAACTCTTCCTTTTTAATATACAAATGTTTCATTAAAAAAAAAAAAATGTCTACAAATGTATAAAACTTAAAAAGATCATCGCCCTCTAAGACCTTGTTTACATTCCTAGTAACGTTAAATGCAGGACTTTGTGACGTCACGCGCGCGCACACAGCAGCAACTAACTAGTACACAAAACAATTTGCGGCACTAAATAATACATGAAAAAGTAAATAAAACAAAGTGTATGCGTTTTATAGTTTGGTTTTTAAATAAATAAAATAATAATAAATAATAAACTTACCATTCACACAAAAGAAGACCAGCCAAGCAATCCATAGATCAGAATTATGAAATTTCAGCATTTTTTCTGAGGGAAAGTCGTCGTGTTATGAAGTTCAAAGTCAATTAAATTTTCTCCACAGTTTGTCCATTAAAACCGAATTCATGAATGAAGTCTAAAGCATGTTTGAAATATTTCAACGATGACATAGAAAGCTAAGAAGAAGAAAAACTAGCACAATGAAATCGGCGTCGCGTAAAATTCCCTCAGAGAACTCGATGGATGCGCGTGAATGCGCCCGGTTCGGTCGGTACCGGAGGCTCCGGTTCTGTTCTTCAGCTCAACACGGAGGTGTGTTCACATGCCGTTCACGGAGAACCGGATAAACGTGCACCGGACCTGTGAGATGCCATGACCGACGCCGCTGCCGCCTCTCTCCACTCTGATTGAGAAATCTGACTGACTGACTGACTAACTGACTACTGGCCTGTTGCCTAGAGACCGCTGACGCCACTCGACGCGCGAGGTAACTGTGCCCTCCACTGGCGCGAAAAGGAGGCGGCGCGCACGCACGCACGCAAGGCGCGTCAGGTGCGCGCAGGAGTGATGCGAACGGGACTTCTCACTCTCAGTGTATTGAATGGCTTTGATTGTTTTTTTAACAGACATAAATATTTTATAATTTTAATTTTGACATTATTTGGCCCATTTTGTCCTTTTAAAATGTTTTACTACCTTTTTATTTATTTATTTATTTATTTATTTATTTATTGTAGCCTATTGTGTTTATATTACACCCTACCCCTTACAAACAATTCCAGTTTTACAAGTTTTAAGGATAATTACTAAAGTTTTCTTTAAAAAAAAAAAACTATCACTGTGTAGCGATGTGTTATTTTTATTATGGTATTCAGTCATCACACTCTCAATGCAGTCAAAGAAAAACATTCAATAAATGTACCTGTTTACAGAATCAATAAAACACACCTGTCTACAGTACTGTATAGCTATAGTTTTTGCACACACACACACACACACACACACACACACACACACACACACTGGTCCATCTTCTCTGCTGCAGTTTCTGCTGATGTTCAGATCTCTGACCCCCAACATCTCAAACTGCACAAACAAGCCAACAAACTTTTCTCCTGATTAAACCTTCAGCATTTTCAGTGTGTTTGATGAAATATGCAAGCAGAAGATTGACATGGTGTGTGTGGCTGAACACATGAAACAAACACTTTACATTCATCCTGCCGGCGTTTGGCACAGAATAAGAGAAAGAGCTCGTCTGATGGACAGAGACACATTTCTCTCTCTCTCACACACACACTCTCTCTCTCTCTCTCTCTTCAGCCTCTGGGCAGCGATCGCCCTGTTCTCTTATCTCTGGCACACAGTTGTCTGTAAAACAGTGTTTGGAAGCTCCAGCGTTTCATCTCTGCTGTTCAGATGAATTATCTGCATGTGTTGTGCTCAAACACACAGCAATAACCAAACAAACCGTGCTCAAACAAGACAGATCTGTGCTAAAACCTTCACAAATGAACCAGGCATTTGCATAAACGCAGTGTTTGGACAAAGACATTACATTGTTTGTGCATTTTCATGGTGAAAGTCTTCTTTAATCTATGTCTAAGTTATTAGATAAAGTCCTATTGTGGTTATATACACTCCCCAGTCAAAAGTTTTGGTAAGATTTTTAATGTTTTCAAAGAAGTCTCTTCTGCTCACCAGGCTGCATTTATTTCATTAAAAAAAACAAAAAAACAGTAATATTGTTAAATATTATGACAATTTAAAATAGCTGTAATGTATTCCTGTGATCAAAGCTGAATTTTCAGCATCATTACTCCAGTCTTCAGTGTCACATGATCCTTCAGAAATCAGTATAATATGATGATTTGATCAATAAACATTTAAGATTATTATCAGTGTTGAAAACAGTTTTTTACATTTTTATTTCAGGATTCTTTGATGAATAACAGCATTAATCTGAAATAGAAAGCTTTTGTAACATTAAACATTTGGTTTGGGGTCATTAGGAATTTTTATTTTGGGGGGGAAAGAAATAAAATAAATGAATACTTTTATTCATCAAGGATTAATTAAATTGATCAAAAGTGACAGGAAATACATTTATAATGTTACTAAAGACTGTTCTTTTGAACTTTCTATTCATCAAAATCCTGAAAATACTTATTTTAAAAACATTAAAAATCTTACAGATCCCAAACTTTTGACTGGTAGTGTATCAATGTGCTAAAACTAACTCATGCTGAGTGTATTTGATGTTCTTCTGTACAGTTTTTGTGCATTATAAAGTCACATTCTCCACACACACAGGTAACTGATCAAATATAAGCTACACTTAAACATCAAACCAATAATAACCAACAAACACAGAGTTATATAAGACAAAATGGATGGAAACAAGTTTCAGACACTAGAATTTATTAAACCAGCAAACAATTTTACACAAAATACAGTACAAAACTCTGTTTTATCCCAGTGTTTCATCATAGACAACATTGAATATGTAAGTAGCGCCACCTTGTGGAGGCGTGGAATTACAGCTCTTCATCTGCATCTTACAGAAAAATCCTATAATAAAGATTTGTATATTATGTTTCTGGAGGTATCTGATGAATCTTCAGTCTTGCTTTAGTCCTACAAAAAAAAAAAAAAGACAAACATCAACCTTCAGATTATTAAAAGTCCTTCAAATTAAACATGCATGGAAAAATGTTTGGATATTATTTGTCCAACAGTCACTCAGTGTCTCTTCAGTTCGACACAAGAGGAGATGAAAGGCAAAACATCCGAGCTTCTGCTTTACATTTAAATTAAAGGAAGTGGATGATGATTTAAAGTGTGATCATGTTTTGCAAACTTGCTATTTTAATATTTATTCCGATGCAGTGTCTTTCCCCATAGACTTTCATTGTAAGTGTATTCAATGTAAACACATTTTTTCCTAAAAATGCATATCGATTAGCGTTGGAATATGGTATGCAATATGTGAAATACATGGTAAAAGTTTCACTGGATGCACTAATATTGCAATAATATTTATTATGTGTTTATTATTTATTTATTATTTATATGTCTGCTGCGGAGTTCAAGACCATCTGTAGTCGACTATTTTACAACACACACACACACACACACACACACACACACACACACACACACACGTGTAGTTGGGACATGGTGTAATACTGAGAGTTTCACACTCAATATTCACTGCAAGAGTTTGATCTTAATCTTTAATAAGGTGAAGCTGAAACACTCTTTTGTGCATCAGGCAACCCTAGCGCTGAACAAACAAACCTAATCAGAGATCAAGAGTATTGGGATGGTGGGGTTGATGGATAAGTGTTGTATTGAATGTATAATCGTGTGGTTTGAGCGAATGTCAATGTTGAATGTATGTTAAATGTTGTGGTAAACATGGATACTGTCATGTAAGAAAAATTTCAGACTTCAGTCTGACAATAAAGTATAAAGTAAGTAAGTAAGTAAGTAATCTTCAGTACTGGACAGTTTTTCGCTCTATAGTAATATAATAATTAGTGCTGTAAATATCGATCTATTTGTTTTGTTTTTGCCCCCATTTTTCACGAGCTGAACTCAAAGATCTAAGACTTTTTCTATGCACACAAAAGGCCTATTTCTCTCAAATATTGTTCACAAATCGGTCTAAATATGTGTTAGTGAGCACTTCTCCTTTGCCAAGATAATCCGTCCACCTCACAGGTGTGGCATATCAAGATGCGGATTAGACAGCATGATTATTGCACAGGTGTGCCTTAGGCTGGCCACAGTAAAAGGCCACTCTAAAATGTGCAGTTTTATCACACAGCACAATGCCACAGATGTCACAAGTTTTGAGGGAGCGTGCAATTGGCATGCTGACTGCAGGAATGTCCACCAGAGCTGTTGCCCGGCGTTTCAGAGAATTTGGCAGTACATCCAACCAGCCTCACAAAGGAAAAAACAAAAGTGTTGCGTTTATAATTTTGTTCAGTGTATAATTATATATATATATATATATATATATATAATAATTTTTTTTACAAACTTTGTAAGATGCGATTTGGGAATATTATATTATATCCTTCGGAAATATTATATTATTATTATTATTATATATTTAGTGCTGTAAAATCAATTAATTGCACCTAACATAAAATATTGTGTGTGTGTGTGTGTGTGTGTATATATATATATATATATATAAAAAAAATGTAAACAAATGTATGTTAGATGCGATTAATCGATTTTACAGCACCAAATAGAATATAATAATGCAGTGTGAATAAACCCTTAATTTCGTATGAAGGAAGACCTTTGACCCTCTTTATGTTCCTTACAACAGTGGTTTTTATATTCTTTGGCAAAATGTGATTGAAATTTAAGCTGCACAATTAAAATCACAAACTCCACCCGTATTAGGAAATACATTAGTAAAGTCACACATTGTTAAGTGTGACTAAATTGCCGAAATACTTTTAGGAGCCACTGCATTTGACATGTTTCATAATCAAATCAGCAAAGCTGCTCGTATACACATTTACTTATAGCTTGTTTCATTCAAATCTATACTCACAAAACAGGTTAAACATATTTGTCAGTGTGTTTACTCACAGATCTCATCTCTGTGTGTGTGTCTGAATAAAGGTTATTTTGGAAACTATGTGGGTGTGTGTCAGAATGTGTGATATCTGTGCGATAAGTGACGTAACTGCTGGAATGTTGTGTGGGAACAAATCGCAGCAAATCTTTCCAGGAGACCCTGAAGAGTAAAAGCACCCGCCCTAGATAGTGCATCAGTTGTATTAGTGGACCGCGCCTCAAATCAACCTGTTTTACCAGCCCAACCCTGATGACTTTGGCCATTATGTCTATCTGCAGTCTGTCCACAGAGTTCATTTATTGCTGTTAAATGGAAAACGAGTCACTCCCAAATTCCCAGTCCTAACTTTGCTCTTTATAGCAATACCTGTGTGCATTAATACAGCATTTAAAGTTTGTTAAAAAGATTACCGAATCACTGGAGGAGGACTTGTGGCCGTCCTTCTTCTTGTGATCCTTGTCCTTCTTCTTCTTCTTGTCTTTGTCTTTATGTTCTCCTTTGTCCTTGTGTTTGTCTTTATGTTCTCCTTTGTCTTTGTGTTTGTCTTTGTCTTTATGTTCTCCTTTGTGCTTGTCCTTGTCTTTATCCTTGGAATCACTCTGAGACAAAATGTAAAATAATATTACTGAATAAAACCAATGGCATTCTCATAAACCAGCATTTACTTCTATTACTGCACACCGTACTGCTCATATTTCATCTTTAATAAGGAAGTTGGTGCGGCTATTGTTCAAATTCTTAATATCTATAACACTATTTCCATATGTAAAGTTTGTAACTGAATGTAACTGATGTTCAGTATCAACACTTCCCTTGTCCTGTGTGTTGTACAACACGAGGAAATGTGATTTCTGTCATATTTAACTCATAACGACATCAACACTACAATCACAACACACACATCTCTTGTGGATACTGGCGTTTCGATAGATTTAGATTGTTATGAATAAACGTGTTTTACCTTGTCTTTGCTTTTGTCTTTATCCTTCTTTCCAAACCCGAAGATTCCCTCCACTTGTTTTCCCTCTGACTTTTTCACCTCGTCATCTCCAACAGCTGGAAAAAAGAGAAAGAGTCGATAAAAAAAACATTAGTTTCACTCTGAAATCATTAAAAATAGGCTACCTATATTCAACTAGTGCTTCTTAATTCAAGTTAAAATGTTAAAGGAGCTGTGCAGCATTTTACCAGCGTTCAGATCGAAGTCCATGATGCAGCAGTTGAGTTATTACACTCTCTGATCGACGTTTGGGAAAGATCTGCGCATCAGCTGAGAGATACGCAGTTGCAAAATAAAATAAAAGATATGCGGTCTCATGAATATTAATTAGGTAGCATGACGTCAGCACAGTCAGAATGTCTGATTGGCTGGAAAGCAGAAGGTAAGCGAGTTAGTCAGCGAATGGAACGATCCTTCAATGCGGAAGCATTCGGTCATGCATATTAATTAGGTGGTGTGATTGGGCCATTGAATTGCATATTCATTAGTTAAACGTTAGTAATTGTCGCGTACAGGTGTCCGAGTCAGGTGTGTGTTTACGGAAGAATCTGTTTCTGCTCATAAAGCCACGCATTTTATCTGGTAAATATATTCAGACATGAGAAACGCAAGTGTCAGCTTTATGTGTCTTATTATGTAGGTTTAGTTTGTATAATGTTTTTGTTAAAGTCTGAGTTTGTTATACAAACACTTATCTGCTAATCTTCCTACTTGAAAACGCCCTACTTTCCCCCAGCGTTATCGAGAGATGTGAATTGTTTTATAAACAAATGCGCTATAAAAACGCACGTCACGTGGGATCATTATGGATATAAAAAAAAAAAAAAACATTTGACAAGATGTTCAATATGGTGTGTTGTACAGTAGCCTAAATAAAGGCGTGCCAGGGCGAATATTCCTCAAGGTGGGTTTATTTTGAAAAGTCACTTTTGTATAAAAAAAAAAAAAAAAATTTTTTACATTTACATCATTATTACCCAGTTGACCTGGGGCATGTTGTCACAGTATATGTGATAAGTCAGAGTGGGATCCTGCTGTGCATTGACTGATGGGAGAAAATATTTGTAATGTGACATAGGCTACTACTACCTAACACACATAAAACCAATGCATTTTCAACAAATGTATTATACGCTATTTAGTTGCTTTAACAGAAAAACAAAGAATAAACTGCAAAAACTGTAAAAAGTAAACAACATTTTCAGAGATTTGCACATCATAGAAAATATGTAACAGCTCGCACCAATATGTAAAATTTCAGTTTGATGGACAGAATTCATAATATATTTAAAACAAATGGTGTTTGAAACCAACATGCAAAACCACTGCTAGAAAACAAGGATTTGTGCAATAAAACATTTTTTGACACAAAACCTTTACAGTTTCTGAGATAAAGCCCTTAGGACATCATCACTACGACTTTAAACTAGGACAACTAGTTTTGCCCTCTCTTCAACAAGGAAACCGGTTTGTCTGCAGTGAGGGGCGAGTCTGCAACTGGCGTTTTTACACAAACTGGTCAGGACTGTTTTATGTTACTTACATGTGGGAATAATGAGCGCAAAACATGATGAATGTGGAAAAAAGGATAGGAAGAAAATAGCAACTTTACTGCATTAATATAGAACTGAACTAAGGCATCGCAGTGTGTATATTCACCATTTCACAACAGCATCAGATGAGGCTCATGCTATCAGAAAACGAGTCAGACACATACATTGGAGTCTTTAATTGTAGAACTTTACAATAAGGCCCCTTTAGTTCATGCATTAACTAGCAATAAGCAATACATTTGTTTCAGTTATTAATCTGTTAGTTAGTTAATAAAAAATACAACTATTCATTGTTAGTTCAAGTTAATGGTAGTTCAAAAATGTTAAAGTCCCCATGTGGTGAAAATCAAGTTTTTAATGTTGTTTATGTGTCTATGTGGTGTTTTTAATGTGCTTTAAGGCAAACCATGTGTAAATTCATAAGTCGACAGCATTGCTGAGTATTTCCTCCTTAAAACTGCAGTGAACCAAAGACAGTCTCAAAAACACGCTTTGAAATCGCTGGTGTTTCTGACGTCACAAACTACCTTGTAACCAATCAGATCAACGTGTGATCGTCAACCAGTGGATCTCTGAGCTGAGTGAGTGAGTGGAGGCGGGGCTCATTTGCATATTCATAGATAAGGCAAGGGTGTCGAGTTACACTCAAGATATTTTAACCCTTTCATGCATGAATTATGATAACCTCAGTAAGGATTTTTTCCCTATGTGTTTTTATTGCTCTTAGGGCATGAAAAACAAGAATTGAAATTTTTCAAAGAGATCTTCAGATGTCCACTTGAGTGGACAGCATGCGGTTATGGTTTAAACTCAAGATATACTATATTAAATATAAGACAATAATCAAGCAGATAAAGTATGTGAATTTAACAAACTAATCAACACAATTATATCAAATCATGTGAAAACTATAAAATATACACAAAAAATATAAATGCAAAATATTGCAAAGGCTTCATACAACTTCATACAAGTTGCACTTCGCGTATCTTTGATATCAGAACATGAGGACGTGATTCCATCAGAATTTTCTACAGCCTGTCAAGGTACAACTGTGGAAACCACTCAGATGCTCCCTCCAGTGTACCAGAGTATGGAGATTTACCCTTATTAGCTGATAATTCTGATTATGTTCAAGATGGACATGCACATTTCTATCATAGCCCTCTTTTGAGAAAACCTAGCGATACGTTTTTTCAATCTCATCTGAAACGATCAGTGTTGGGGGTAATGCATTACAAGTAACATGCATAACACATTCAGATTACTTTTTTGATGTTACAAGTAAAGTAATGTGTTACAAGTAATGTGCATTACCTAATCAGATTACTTTTTGATCTAACAAGTAATTAACTACAAGTAATGTGCATTATGTAATCAGATTGCTTTTTGATGTAACGAGTAAAGAAATGCATTACAAGTAACATGCATTACATAATCAGATTACTTTTTGATGTTATGAGTAAAGAAACGCATTACAATAACGCACATTACATAATCAGATTACTTTTTGATGTTATGAGTAAGGAAACGCATTACAAGTAACATGCATTACATAATCAGATTACTTTTTGATGTTATGAGTAAAGAAACGCATTACAATAACATGCATTACATAATCAGATTACTTTTTGATGTTATGAGTAAAGAAACACATTACAATAACGCACATTACATAATCAGATTACTTTTTGATGTTATGAGTAAGGAAACGCATTACAAGTAACATGCATTACATAATCAGATTACTTTTTGATGTTATGAGTAAAGAAACGCATTACAATAACATGCATTACATAATCAGATTACTTTTTGATGTTATGAGTAAAGAAACACATTACAATAACGCACATTACATAATCAGATTACTTTTTGATGTTATGAGTAAAGAAACGCATTACAAGGTACATGCATTACGTAATCAGATTACTTTTTGATGTTATGAGTAAAAAAATGCATTACAATAACGTGCATTACGAAACCAGATTACTTTTTGATCTAACAAGTAAAGTAATGCATTACAAGTGTCATACATTATGTAATCACATGACTTTTTTCGATGTCAATGAAAATTACATTCTAATAATACAAGTACATTTATTTACAATCAAAAAAGTCACTGCATATTAAGTTTTTAAGTTTTAAATTTCAAAAACAAAATTCACATTATAATTATGAATTGTAGCTGGAATATAGCCATTGCATGCATGACGTCCACTACAGTGGACATGTGATTAATCAGAGTTTTCTCTCAATCTAAAATCAAAACTTGGAAAATTTTACTGTGATATGACTCATTAGATATTGCTTGAAGCTGCAATATTTTTTTTACCTACAAGAGTTTCCTAGGATAGAAGGAATGGGTGGATATTCCAGAGCAACTTGGCATGTCTGACTGACCCTTGGCCATCTTGGTTTGGAGGGGGAAAAAATCGAAACACAAAGGCTTGCCACTTGGTTGCAATTTATAGGATGATGCACCAGGGTCCAATGAAGAGGCTGATGTGCAACTTTGCCATAAAAACCCGTGCAAATTCAAGAAAATGCTTTTTTAATAGCTGTCCAGTAGTGACCACTATGCGTGAAAGGGTTAAGGTGTACAGTTTTTTCAAGGAAAAAAACTTTTAAATAGGCTATGTCTTTTTGGTGATCAAATGTGATAAAATGATTGACTACAGGCGACTTTAACAGATACAACTTTTGATTTTAGTAATGTAGGCTATTAGTAAATTTTGAAATGAACATAAGATTAATAAATGCTTTAGAAGTATTGTTCATCATTAGTTATAAACTAATGAAATCTTGTTGTATAAGTGTTACCAGCTAAACTAAAGAATTAAGTATCTGCCCTAGATAGTGCGTCTGAAAGGCTTTTTGACCGTAGTGTATATCAGCTGCAATGACACGCCATTATCACCACATGTATCCTATAGTTTAGTATCTCTTAAAAGGAGAACAGGCCGATCCCAACTCAAACTTAATATCAAGCTGTATTACTGATTTAACTGCACTGACACTATTAGATGAGAACAAAACTTGGACTGAATTGTGAAAACTGAATAATATCATCTGAGCTGCTTATATTAGAATTGAACTCATTTTACACAGTCATTGAACTTCAACATTGAAACTGAATCAACATTGAACTGAATCAACATTAAACTGAATCAACATTAAACTGAATCAACACTGAACTGAATCGACATTGAAGTGAATCGACATTGAAGTGAATCGACACTGGACTGAATCGACATTGAACTGAATCGACATTGAACTGAATCGACATTGAACTGAATCAACATTGAAATGAATCGACATTGAACTGAATCGACATTAAACTGAATCGACATTGAACTGAATCGATATTGAACTGAATCAGCATTGAACTGAATCGACATTGAACTGAATCGACATTGAAATGAACCGACATTGAAATTAATCGACATTGAAATGAATCGACATTGAACTGAATCGACATTGAACTGAATCAGCATTGAACTGAATCGACATTGAACTGAATCGACATTGAACTGAATCAGCATTGAACTGAATCGACATTGAACTGAATCGACATTGAACTGAATCGACATTGAACTGAATCAGCATTGAACTGAATCAACATTGAACTGAATTGACATTGAACTGAATCGACATTGAACTGAATCAGCATTGAACTGAATCAACATTGAACTGAATTGACATTGAACTGAATCGACATTGAACTGAATCAGCATTGAACTGAATCAACATTGAACTGAATCTACATTAAACTGAATCGACATTGAACTGAATCGACACTGAATCGACACTGAATCGACACTGGTAATGCTGTAGTTCATCAGAGAGTTTAATGTTCTGTTGGGATTTAAAGCGTTTGTGTTTCCTCTGAATTTTATTGTGCTAAAGTCTCTTTAGTCTTAGGACTTACTGTAGAGAACTTTTAAAGAACACAAAAAACATGTCTACAGCTGAATTTATCGTCAAATCAAATCATAGTTTTGATGTTACTGTTTATTTTTTGATAAATGCATTACTAGAATAAAATACAGTGCTAAATAAAAATAAAGTTGCACTTTATATCACACAATTCTGAGATAAAAGTAGGAATTACCTTTCTTTATTTTTTATTCTGTGGCGGAAACAAGCTTCCATATAGAAAGCATTGAAGGAGATCTCATAATATTTTAGATTTACAGTAGTAACAATACATTATATTTTATAATATGCTATGATTAAGTTTTTCTCAATCGATTTGACACATTTCTCCAAATTAATGTAGATGCCCTCAAAACAAATAACACAGCTAACTAAACACTCTTATATTGGCAAAACAGTTCAGATTCACTGCATAATAAAGCACTGTATTTCATTCTAGTAATGCATTTATCAAAAAAAAAAAAAAATAGTAGCCTAGCCTAACATCAAAACTATGATTTGATTTGACGATAAATTCAGCTGTAGACACACATATTGTCTTTACAATATATTGTCTTTTTTCTCAGAATTGTTGTTGCCGCCACAGAATTAAACATTTTTAAAAGATAATTGCGACTTTATATCTCGCAATTGCGTGTTATACATAGTTCCCACAGGCCAATTAATGTCACGTGACCTCCCCGGAGACGCCATCTTTGAGGGCAAAAGCTGCTGTGTTTACAATGTTTTACCATACTGTCTATGAGTTTTACAAGCAAATTTCGAATATTTCTTTCCATTTATAATGTTACGAAAATCATGAAGAGACAAAGTGACAGAGATTATAAAGAGACTCTATTAACACAAGACAGAGAGAGGTACAATGCGAAAATTTCAGTCATAAATGGTGTGGATCCGTATGCGCTAACAAAGGAAGCACTGAGCACTGATTATGCAGCTTTGCCTCAGATACAGTATTATCATGTGTGCCATTATCTGGTATTGGCAAGGAGTTTTAATACATGTGAGCAATTCCGAGCCTGGAAATATGTGCATGAATATGAATATACACGGTAATATACACGGTATGAAAATAAATAAAACTCGCGTGCAAATTAATTAATGTAATGCGGAACTACTTTATACGCGGGTTCTTTAGGGACATAATCTGAGATTGCCGTGCTGGAATGTGTGTGTGTGAGTGTGTGTGTGAGAGAGTCGCGGGCGCAATCGAACAGTGGAAACAATGTTGTTTTTGTATGTTTTTAATATCCCGTCATTTTGTTCATACAGGACAAAATTCAAACTGCAAAGTGTTAACTTATATTTGTGTACACTCGCAATTAAAAACAACAAATTCTTGCGTGTTTTGAGGGAGTTTCTTTCCTGTTTATCCTCGCCAGCCATAACCTCCGTCGTTGTTCTGACAAAAGCTTAGTCTTCTCACATTCATGAAGTCTAATGACGGGTATACTGTAAAATCCAAATTTAACTGAACCTCCGACACGATTTAAACATCCATTGACCCAGCAGGAGATCACCATTTTCACTTTTTATCACGAAATTAACTCGCTTCAGCTTCTTCCACTATTGTTCTGCCCACAGAAATGGCGCCGGGTCGGCAAATGCTAAAAAACTAAATTTAACTGAACCTCCGGCACGATTGGAACATCCATTGACCCAGCAGGAGATGACTATTTTCACTTTTTAATCACAAAATTTCCGTTTCAGCTTCTTCTTCTCATGTTCTGCATTGTAAGAATGTTGTGTTCTGCCCTCAGAAATGGCGCCTGGTCGGCAAATGCCCGTATGTTGTGACGTCATGTGGGAACTATGTATAAAGTCAGAATTGCGAGATATAAAGTCAGAATTCTGACTTTTTTTCTCGCAATTGCAACTTTATATCACGCAATTCTGACTTTATAACACATAATTGCGAGTTTATATCGCAATTCTGACATCTTTTCTCAGAATTGTGAGATATAAACTCACAATTGTGAGATATAAAGTCCAATTTAAAGCGGAAAAAAGACGGACTTTTTTTTTTTTTTTTTTTTACCTCAGAATAGTTTATATCTCACAATTCTGACTTTATAAGACGCAATTGCGACTTTATATCATGCAATTCTGACTTTGTCTCCCAATTGCGTATTATAAAGTCAGATTTGCGAGATACATGCAATTCTGAGAAAAAAAAGTCAGAATTTCAAGTAGGCCTATATTTATCGCAATTGCGACTTTATATCACGCAATTTTGACTTAACACACAATTGCGACTTTGTATCACGCAATTCTGACTTTATAACACGCAATTGCGACTTTATATCACGCAATTCTGAGATAAAAAGTCGCAATTACCTTTTTTATTTTTCACTCTGTGGCGGAAACAAGCTTCCATATCGCAATTGTGAGATATAAAATCGCAATAATCTTTAAAAGTGTTTTATTCTGTGGCGGAAACAAGCTTAACGGACACGAAGGTGGGCCACAAAAATACCCCTCCATGCTTCACTGTTTCTCCTGTACATCTGAACAGGAACAGAAATGCTGTCAGAAGAACAGGGTCATGAAAACACTTCTTAGTTTCAACACCGGGTAGTTTCTCACCACATTTTTGAAAATGACAGAAAAAATCAACCCAGGCTCATTGGAAATACGTTACTCTGGGTACTTTTTTGCAAACCCTGAAATACGTACCTGAAAGTACATTTCCCTGCACTTTCTGGGTGAAACGTCCACTAGAGGCACTATGTCCAAGTCACGTGACTTTCAAGATTCCGGTCGTGAGAACAAAATAACATGGCGGACATTTCTATCATTTTTGGTGAAAAAAAAATCAATATTTTGAGTTAGATTCTGGATAAAAATAAGTTTTGATTACATTTCTAGCGAGAAATATATATTTTATTTTCATAATATTCATTCAGTGAATGTACATAATCACTCGCTTTAACAAGTTTTGCCAGAACCTTACGATATGTAGTCAAGGCTACGTTTCAGTCAGGTGATTGTTTTATGTAGACTACTCCGTGAAACGTACTACAGCAAGTTAACGTTAGTGAGCATGAGGACACCCAGCTGAGCTTCAATTAACCCTGGTAAAAAAAAAATAGTAGGCTACGTTGACCCCATAATCATATCTATATTATATACATACATATTCTTTTGAATTTAACATATAGGCTACATATAGAGGGGACTAATCACATTTAGGCTAATTGATAACGTTTTATTATTTTTTTATCAGTGAATGTAAGCAAATATAAATAGTCTTACATTGAACATTCACAGACTGATCAGGCTACGATCAGCATCGTAAATGCTTTAGATATTTATGGGGTTTATATTTATTTATTTATTTATAGAGTAGTGAGCAACGGCGAATGTGATCCACACTCCATATCAGAAGGTGGCGGTGGCGGTAATGCACACTTAAAAGTTGTTTGACAACTGCAATTTAAAAAAAGAAGACGACCCGCGGCCTGGCTGTGAATTTACAGGCCTATACCTGTAAATAACCATCTGTAAACCTGAAAACCATTCTGTAATAATGGCCACCAATGATTTCTCTGATCCATCTGCAGAATTTGAACTCGACATCGATGAAATAATGTCTGATTTGCTGGAGTTGCAGGAAGTAAATTGTCTCTTGAAATGTCTGTAAGTATTGATACTGTTCGTTTTGTAGCATTTTATTCTGATAACATATATCATTATGGCTAGGAGGATACTGCTCTTAAATCACGACCTAAAAAAAAAAAAGAAAGACGTTCCAAGGATCAGATGGAAAAAAAGAGACAAAAGTGGTCATTTGGTGTATACAAAAAGAGAAGCCAAACAAGGAAAAGGAGGTAAGTGATAATATCATGTTTATTTTCTCTTAATGTTTCTGTTTTCAAAAATCGTATAGAGGCTTATCACTTTTACACTGGTACGTTACAGGTAAATCCAGAGCTTCAGTGGTCCATGCATCAACAAGCAACCAAACTTTGATTGATCCTGGTAAGCCGATTGTGTCCATTTAGTAGTTTATAAAAGAGCCAATAAAAAATACAATAATGGGTTTACTGATTTAAAAATATATATATTCTAGTAAATTCAAGTGCTGCTGACTCTGAGTCTATGAATGAGGATTGTTCAGATACACGCATCAATGCACAGTGTGCTATTGGTAAGTAACAAAAGTCTTCCATCTTGTCAAGATTTTTTTTTAAACCATTATCTGTGTTTTGATAAATTATAATAGATAATGACTTTGGTTTTTATATGACTTTTGGCTTTTAAGATATACAGTTACATCAGCTCCATGATGCACTTATCTCAGAGAAAAGTATGTCTGCATCTCACAACTGGACAGTAAGAAAAATAGTGTCTGAAAACCATTGGATGGAAGCAAGACAAAAGCTCTTGGACTGCTCGCTTGCCTCGGACAGGGTATTTTCCGTATCTTGTGATCACTGCAGAGTGAATGCAGCAGTGATAAGGTGCAAGGACTGTTTGCCAAAACCACATTACTGCGACAACTGTGATGTGTCAACCCACCAATACCTTGTTTTGCATAACAGGGAGTGTTTTTTAGATTTTTTTTTTAAACCTATTCCTCCATCAAATGTCATAAAGAACATCAATGGCCAACACGCATTATGTGAGCAAGGTAAGTAAAACATTTTTAAGATGTGTTGTCTAAAAATCTAAGTCATATGTTAGTTATGTTCTTTTTTTTCTTTTCTTTAGCATGTTTGTTACCCATCCAACAACCGCAAAACATTTGCAGTTGTGTGGCTCAAAACATGTCTGTAAGTGCTGGCCGATTAGTACATCTCATCAACATAAATGGTATGTACTCTTTAAAACCAAAGTATTTACTCAATCCAAAATTTTTGATATTCAGGCTTGTCACTAACTTATTTGGACTGTGTTGTAGGTCGCTATGACCTCTCTTTGCCTGTTTGGCGCTGCATTACATGCCACAAAACATGGACACCTGAGCTGCAGGACCTTATCCAAAGTGGTTACTGGCCAGGCTCTTCTGCATTTCAAACTATATATCAGATTGACGTATTTACATCTTTTGAGCAGTTCAAAGTCACTGCACCAGGCCTCTCAAGACAAGCCTTTGTGAACATGTTAGAGAATAGGTCACGGACATTTGGACGGGTACTTTTAAAAAATTACAATTAATTTTGTTAATGAACTTTTCCTTATCCCCAATTAATAATTTTTTGTTTTTTTCACTGCTAGATTGATACTATTTGTGGCAAAACATTCCAAAAAGCATTTTTGGAATGGACTTATTGTCGTCATGAGAAAGAGAAGCTCAGTGGAGTCGATCATTTCTTGTGCCCTGCATGTGTCCCAGATGCAGTTGCTGTGTCTGCAGATGGAAACCGTAAACTATACCGGTTTAACAAAGCCAAAGAGTAATAGCATAACTAATATATTAAAGGAATATTTCTATACATGTTTAGTGTATATTGGCCTAATCTAATCCAATTTGTTCCACTGTAATTAATATAGAGTAGAGGAGCAGCCTTTCTACGAAGGTATTTTCATTGCCAAGGATGAAGATGTGGCAGCATTTGTTGATTTCATTCAGCAAAACACCAACCCTGTATGTTTCCATCATTTTATTAGTATTTTTGTTGTTTAACTGTATATATGTTATACATCTTTACTGATAATGTTGTTTATTATTATGATTATTACTGTCTTGCAGGTAAAAGGGAGAGGCACATGTGGACAGTCAACATGGGCTGCTGCCAGGGAGACCTCAAAAAAGTCAAGCAATAAATTGGATGAGGAAGGGTTGGAGGTGGCAGTGTGCAGACACAACATTTTGCTTAAAGGACTCAACATGAAGAGGGGGGAAATATTTGCCTATCCAATGTTTTTGCAAAATGAAGTGGCTACAAAAACAAACTGCAGATTCTTCTGCACAGACATTATGTGCCGATATTGGCCCTATTTGCAAAAAGTTGCACAGGCAAATCCACGTCTGCAGCCGTTAACAGAGATGAAGCCTTTTCTTTCTGTTATGCACGCAAAGGGACACTCTACTAGCTGTGAGGTAACTCTGTTTTAAATGACATAAAAAAAAAAAAAATCCTGCACATTATCAGTACTTGCACATGTATCAAAATAGCCCATTAACAACGTTTTGGTCCCATGACCTTCATCACAGTAATATACCTACATTCATGATGGTCATGGGATCTAAACTTTAATAACAGTTGTGCAAGTATTGACCGTGTACAGGATTTTTTTTTTTTTTTTTACCCGCAGTTGTGTAAAGGTAATCGTTGATCGATTGTTTTAAATAACATGAAATTGTTAAAGGTCTTAATTATTATTGTTAAAGGTAACAATTATAATTTGTTATATTTATATATAAATATCTTTTTCTGCATACTCATTTTCACTTTAAACTTGATTTGTCTGTAAAATTGTGCCGGTTTGTTTTATAGGTTCAGTGGAGTGGTAAAAATCAAACGGGAGCAGGCACTACTATTGGTGAAGAAGTGGAGCAAGTTAACAGTTTTTTATCACGTGTTGCTCTTACAACAAAATATATGAGTAAGGCTGGTAAGTGTCATGTACACAGCCTTGTATTTTTGTAGTCCATAGATTTAGACAAAATAATCTAAAATTTCATAATCAAATTTAAAAATGAAAATGATGCCTGATTTAGGGCCTGAGCAGCAATGGTGTGAGGAATTGTTCAGTTAATTATTATTATTTAAATTTATATTTGTGCTCATATTAGTTGTTTAGCTTTTCGTAAATCACATAGTTCATTCAAAATAATATTTTTTTCATCATTGATTGACCCTGTTGACTTCCATAGTATTTTTTTTCCTACTATGGAAGTCAATCGGGTCCATCACCTGCGTGGTTACCAACATTCTTCAAAATATATGTTGTGTTCTCTTGTATAAAAAATTGAGGGTGAACAACTTCAACAAATCTTGGAATATCAATGTGCAGTGAATAGACATTTAAAAAAGAAAAACATTTTTTTTATATATATATATATATGTTTGTGTGTGTTTGTTTTTTGTTTTTGTTTAGCACGAGTGGACATGATCACCCTTCATGCTAAAGGATGGAATGAGAGAAAGAGAAAGAACCTTCACATTTACTTGTCTAAGCGGTATATCAAGGTACCACGCATTTAAAACAGTTGTTTTAAGCCATACATTTACTATTAATTTATTTTTAAACAGTCATATTCAGTTAAATGTTTAATCTCATCTATGTTTAAGACTGGGCAAAAGATGAAGGAAGCCAAGGAAGATGTCGAGGCGGTTCAGGCAGTCCTGGCTAAGTCCAAAATAGAGCTGCAGCAATGGGTGTGCGATGTTAAGCAATGGGCAACTCAAGGTGCATACTCAATTTTTTGTTTTTCATATTTTTACAGTTTTTATATTAAGTAAATATCATAGTTTTTAATAATTTATTTGAAGTAAAATCTTAAAATACTTTTCTTGCTTAATGTCCTGATTCAGTAATCTGATATGCTATTTTAAACAGTTCCCGATGGCAGTAGAACCGACGATCCAGTGGGGTTGCAGCATCAGATTGAAGGGTTGTATTTAGGCATTCAGCAGAAAAAGAGAGATTTGTATCGGCTAACAGGTAAATAAAATGCTCTATATATGCTGTAGGGGTGTGTCGAGATCTCTTGCTACAATATCTTGCTTGACTAAAATGTGACAAGATGAAATTAGCATAGAATGTCACAGTTACATTCCCATTACATGCCTCCACTGATGTTTTGCTGTTAAAAAAATAAATATAACCATTGTAAACTATTGTAAAGTCTGCTCTGCTCATCCAACATGAGTTGCAGTTGCTAATAGTGTAACAGGAATCACATTTCACTGATTGCGTGAAGATTGCGACGGATTTGTTGCATAAAAGAGCCTGCATGTATTGTATTGTAGAACACGTGTTCAGCACCGCTGCTCCGGGTACATAGTACGTGCAATCGTGAATTTGAAAGTGAAAATAAAACAAGAGCTCTTTCTAATGTGTGCAATTTAAGCTGCATACAATAACCTAATATCAAACTTATATCTGTGACTCTGGTCTCTGTTTTTGGTTTGTTTGCACTTCAAAACTGAGAGAGTACTTGGATTATAGTTGAATTTTTTTTTTTTAAATTGTGTCATCATTTACTGACCCTCAAGTTGTTTCAAACCTGTATGAATTTTTCTTCTGCTGAACACAACGATATTTTGAATAATGTTGGTAACTTGGGTCCCATTGACTTCCCATAGTATTTTTTTTCCTACTATGGAAATCAATGGGGTCCATGAACTGTCTGGTTACCGGCATTCTTTAAAATATCTTTCTTTGTGTTCAGCAGAAGAAAGAAATTCATACAGGTTTAAAACAACTTGAGGGTGAGTAAATGATGACACAGTTTTTGATTTTGAGGTGAACTATTCCTTTAATAAGACTAAGAAAATTGTATTTTTATTATTAGTTATGCTGTTTTTATTTTTATGTTTTCATGTACAGTAAGGTCTGAAGAGACTTAAATAATATAGGAGAAAAACCAGTCAGTTGAGTTTGGCAAAACCTTTTAAAGTGCTTGTATATAATTGTCTGTAAGCATTTGATAATTCATACTCCAATGAAGTAGTACTGAAATGACATTCATTAGAAGATTATCAGTAAAACAATTCAAATTTTTCAAGTCATGATTTGGCCTGACCATTGAGGATTTGAATAAAATATTGTGCAAAAATCTTTCCTCGTTCTCGTGAACCCATTGCGTCTCATCTCGTGAGATAGGTGTCTCGTCACACCCCTAATCTGTTGTTTCTTATTTGGATAATCCTAATTTCTTTTAAATGGGCTGTTTTAATCACCTTTTTTTATATAACCCAGATCGCAACAAGCAGCGGCACAAAGTCCGACGGAGGATTGTCGAAGAGAAGAAGAAGTTATCCGATGCAATATCCAAGTACAATTCTCTTCCAACAAGTACCAAAGCTTTGAATTCTGCAGATGACTTGCTTGCTGCAGAAACGCCTATCTGGCCATGGGAAATGGGTATGACCATAAATGATTAGTTTCCTGATAATTTACTCCCTTCAGTGCCATCCAAGATGTCAATGTCTCTCTTTCTTCAGTGTAAAATATATATATATTTTTTTAGGAAAACATTTCAGGATTTTTCTCAACACAATGGACTTCAACTGCAACCAATATGTTGATGTCAAAATCAATGCAGTTTCAAAGGGCTTTGTAGAATATCAGCTATAGGGCTGGTCAATATATCGGTATATAAAATATATCGATATATTTTAAAATGCGATACAAAATTCGACCATATCGCATATATCTCGATATAGTTCAAATTTGCACTGTGATCATTGCTCCAAGCAAGCTGCTGACTGCTTATGTAGAGTGCGTCTCAACAGCCTAGGGTACAGCACGACACATACTTGCATCGAATGTTAACGCAGAGGAACGGGACACTGCAGTTTAGTGAGTTCACAAAAGTTCATTATTTCCATGTGCTTTAAAGCCTTCCCAGTTAAACGTGTCATTCACTGCTGATGGGCTGTTCTAACATGTGCTTTACTGAGCACGAACACCTGAAGCGCACATGCACTGAAGCCTATTTAACAGCGCCTGGTTACTATTGGACTAAGTTATCTTTCGAGTCTTATTTTGCTAATACTCTCAAATACACACAAGGTTTACATAAAGAAAGTTGGTTATGTCTAAGCTGAAAGCAAACCGAGAAAATTGAGAAATCTGCTTTTCAAATGCATGTATATTAGAAGTGTTGTGGTCCATATCGCCCAGCCCTAATCTCAGCTGAGGAATAGGGTCTTATCTAGCTAAACGATTGGTCATTTTCTAAAAAATATATATATACATTGATATACTTTAACCACAATTGTTCATCTTGTGCTGGTCTGCGACGTGCCAGAAATTACGTCGTCATGTTGGAAATGTCACAAGAGTTTTTTTTTTTTTTAAATGGTAATAATAAACTAAATCAAAGATGTCCGACAACAATTTTGAATTTGGAGGAGAATGAGATGGAATTTTTCGCCCCTTCCCTGCCTTTTTGAACCGGATGCCTGGCAGACCATCACAAGATGAACAACTGTGGTTAAAGAGTATATAAATGCTAGATAAAGACCCTATTGTGTAGAGCCCTTTGAAACTGCATTGATTTAGACTTCAATATGTTGGTTGTGGTTGAAGTCTAGCCTGGTTAAAACCAGACCCTTCTCAGTCGTAACTGAGATAGGGTCTGGAAAAGCTTCATTAACAACTCATTTTCAAAGAACACAAACAGACGTTGCTCAAATGCCTCTGGGCGCAATTGAATAGACCAAAAACCAATCGGAGCGATCGTCATTGTGTAAAGCCATATGCTGCGTCCCAATTTGCCTACTTACTCTTTTTGTGAATAAAAGGTATTTACTTTTGAATGTGTAGCAAAAGAGTAGGCAAGCTTTGGGACATACTACTTTGTTATCTTTATTGGACGGATCTTTCATATACATCCTGTCACATAAACTGCCCTGTCAATCATCTTGTCACAGTTAAAATGCTCCATTAAATCTAATTTAATCTCCTACCATTTAGGAGAGAAATGTAATAGCACGTTCCTCTGTCAATCGTGGGTCTTTCATTGAGACTGTCCTCATGTGTTTGCAATTTTAATATAATAACGCATTTCAAAGTTGTTGCGCTTCACCAACGGATGTCGCTGGGGGTAATTGGATAGACCTAAAACCAATCAGAGCGATCATCATTGTTTAAAGCCACCTCAACTTTTGAGATTATTGCCAAGATTTGGAAAGATTAGAAATGAGCTTAAATGGACTCTTGGCCAGACTAACTTGCAGAGCAAATCTACATTTGCCAGAAGTTGGTCTGTGTTTTCCCTGGTTAGTTGAAGTCCATCATGGGGAGAAAAATCCTGAAATGTTTTATTAAAAAAACTTAAGAAATAGAGAAATGAACATTTTGGTTGGCATTGGGGTGAGTAGATTATCAAGAAATGTTTATATTGACGTGATTAAATCTTTTAATTTATGTAAACAATTTATTTAATTGATAAACGTCCAAAAACTTGTATCATACCTTTTATTTTTTGTTACATATCAAGTTCATTTTCATTTTCAGTTGGTGATGCTTCTCTGGCCATGAAAAAAAAGGTATTTGACAAGCTGATGCAAGTACAGAGACTTGAGGAAGAAGAGGCTATACTTGTGGAGGAGATGAAGAGACACTGGGATCACATCTGCAGACGTGTCAAAGATCTAAACGATCAGACTGATGCGTTGTCAGATGGCCTCACTACTAAGAGTAAGTGTTTGTTTTCTCAGAAATCATTGATTATTAAATTATAAATATTTTACCTCTCATTGGAGTTTACTTAAGAATTTTGACAGGCATGTCAAATTTAGTGTATTGATATACATCGCTAAGTTGCTTCTTAAAAGGTAACTCTCGCCAAAATGCAACCTAGGGTCGTCTTGTTAATCTACCTGAGGCAAACTATCGTTTGTCATAAAACATAAGCCATCAATACAGACCCTTTCCAAAAAATTTAAAAAAGTTAATTTATTTCAGGAATTCAACTTAAAATGTGAAACTAATATTATAGACTCATTGCATGCAAAGTGAGATATTCCAAGCCTTTATTTGTTATAATTTTGATGATTATGGCTTACAGCTTGTGAAAACCACAAAATCAGGATTAGATTTATGACCAGTCAACGCAGCCATCTTCCAGGACATTTAGAACGCTTTATGCTTCCTTCAGCAGAAAAGCTTTATGCAGATGCTGAGTTCATTTTCCAGCAGGACTTGCACCTGCCCACACTGCCAAAATAACCAAAACCTGGTTCAATGAGCATGAGATTACTGTGTAACTACTGTGTGATTTCATGCAATATTATCATTTTCTGACATTTCGATTTTGTTGTTTTCACAAGCTGTAATCATTAATTAACAAGCTTCATCAAAATCACAACAAATAAAGGTTTCATCAAAATTACAACAAAAAAGGCTTGAAATCTCATTTTGCATGCAATGAGTCTATATATTAGTTTCACATTTTATTCCTGAAATAAATGAACTTTTTCCACGATATTCAAATTTTTGGAAAGGGTCTGTAGATTTAGGTTATCTGGATTGAAATAATATTATAATGCAGGATTGTTGCAATGATAACCATGACGTTCAAACATTTCCCTCTAATTCCATAAAGACTCAGTAAAGTACCTTTTTAATCAAACATTATTTTTAATGTTAATTAGTTTAACACCCAAAGAGCTAGACTAACGTTGTTAGACCCTTATCTGAGAGACCTGACAATCATAGAAAAATTTGAAAGTATTGCGTATGTAAACAACGTAACAATGTGGTTGTTGCAGGGTTACTTAACTGTCTGCTTATGGACTTTTTCAACTTGGTGTAAAACTTACCTCTAAACTCACTGCTAACTGCTTATCAGCCTCTCTTTTCCGAGACACTTATTATATACCGTCAATGGAGACACTGCGTACTGCAGACTGTAAAATTTCGCAGGGGTCACTGCTGTGCTGATGATGGGTGAAACCATTGTGAAGGGGAGGGGATTCTAAATCGGCGATTTCTGTTTGATGCGGGTCTCCTTGGTCTTCAACGTAGGCTATGAACATAAAATATACTTAAAGGTGCTATCAGTGATGTCAGGCGTCTTTTAGGCCAAAACATTTTTTTTCACCTACCGCAAACAACATCTCACGATCCGCTAGCTGGCTGTCTCCTGAACACACTGTAGAGAAACGAGGTCTCTGCAGACAGCCTATTCTCCACAAAAGCAGCTCAAACAAACTGAGCAAAAACAGTTCGACCCGTAAGCAGTAAACATAACAGACTGTTCCAGTCAATAACTGACTAGAATGATGTGGGGGTGGGGTTCGGGGATAGTATGAGGAGAAGGGAGGGGCTAGTTAGCGTCCGTTTTGTTTGATGATAATTTCAAATATCAACAAGAGGTTATACCAACCGGGATCGCATAATGCACCTTTAAGAAATATTATCTGACTTATAAATGGGGTGGCAACATGGGTGGCAAGGCTTTATCCCATGGGTGGCAGCTGCCACCCTGTAGATCCACCCCTGGTTTCATGTTACCTATATTACCTATATTTATAATGCCTAATTTTTTATTTTTTTTTAGCCTATCCATCAGGACTGTCAGAGGATGCATATTGTGGCTTGCTCTGTCTTCTTCGAAAGCAGCTGCATGATCTGAAGACTGAAAAACAAAGGGTGAAGGAAGCATATCACCGATTAGTGACTGGATGGGATAGTTTGGATGTCCTTGAAGAAGATGACTGTGGCGACTATGAAAGCATGTCTACAGATTCCTACGAATCAGCTGGCGAAGACAGCGTAGATCCACATTTCTGATTTTCCAGAGATTTCCAATGTATTTAAATTTTTTTATCTGCATAAAAATGTACAACATTGTAGATTGCACTTCTGGAGTAAAGACTGGTTCAAAAAGCACTATTGCATGGATTAAAAAGTTAAAGAAATGTTTGACTCACTCTTTTTGTTTAAAATAGGCCTAAACAGTCCCAGGGCATGCTCTATTATGACATTTTTGTGACATGTTTTCCTGTTTGTTCATTTATTTTAGCAAAATTTCCTTTAGTAGGATCATCCATATGCATTATTTGCTGATAACAACTACAATAAAGTAATAGCTTAGTTAACAATTACTTGTTTGCATTGGTTATATGATGCATTTTATATTATTCTAAATCATAAAACCCTATCAGTTTAAAAAAAATAACTTAAATAACTTAATTTACTTACCGTATATTGAAAATGTTAATTTTCTGTCATCTCTTAGAATATCTGAAAGGATTTCTATAGCATTTCTTCCAGTAAGGATACATTTACAGGTTAGACCATTAGTGGCTCCTTATAACCATGCTAAGGGTAATGTTAATTTTTATTTTTAGCTGTTCTTAAAAAAAAAAACTGTAATCTAATTGTGAAAAATATATTCCCTCAACAGACTATTTTATAAATTATATAAGTTAATCAAAATTAACCACACTAAAACATGATCCATTCTAGTGAATCTGGTCACATAGTTTAAATTGCTTTGTAATGAATGTTTGTGCAGGATGATGTTTTCTCCTCACCCTTAAATGCCCTTTAGCCAAATATATACACACTACACTTCAAATCAGGTTTCTTAAACTGCTTAAAAGTATAATTCACCCAAAAATGAAACTTCTATCATCATTTACTCACCCTCAAGTTGTTGAGTTTTTTTTCTGTTAAACATAAGAGAAGATATGTTGAAGATTCTGCGTACCAAGCAGTTGATAGCCCCCTTTGACTTTAATAATATGGGGAGAAAAAAAATCTACTCTGTTTAAGAAAAGAAATAAACAATTTCTTTATGACCTATCACTTTAAGTTGTCAATATAATCCATCCACTCATTCTCCAGACCACTAATCCTCTTTAGAGGCATGAGACTTCAGAGGCTGGTTTGCCTTCCCCAACATCTTGGGCCACATGTAGAGAAATACCCTGGATGGATGGCCAGTCTATAACAGGGGTCACATTCACACCTAATGACAGTTTATGTCTCCAATTGAACTATGATGCATGTTTTTGGACTGTTGTAGGGAAACCAGAGAAGGTTAGGGTTAGGGTTAGGGTTAGGGTTAAGCCTGAGGAAACCCCACATATACTGGCTTAGATGATCAAATAGGGACATTGCCTGTTGAGCGAACTTCCTGTGAACGTAACATTTGGACACCTAATTTGATTACTCTCTTTTTGATTAGTAAAGAGAGTCATTTGATAAGTCAATGCAGATGCTCACGGGAGCGTGTCTATGTTCCCACAGCCCTATGTTCCATCATTTCCAAGGTTGATTTTCTTTAACCCTAACCCTAAACCCAATATAAACGAGACTGTGGGATCATAGGGCTGTGGGAACATAAGACTGTGGAAACATAGGGCCTAATTTTCTAAATTCTTCGTAACAAGAAAAAAAAAATTCTTAGAAATGTGGGAACATAGGGTTGACCCCATGCTGACAAGTTCATGACTCATACAAAAACACTTAAATAGTGCATATTTTAATTGGGTGTGGTACATGGTACATGCATATGTGCACTACTGTAATAAACACAATTGTGATGGGATGCCTGTGAGGTTGGAGGCTGGAGGTTGGGCTTCCAAAGGTTTCACTGAAACTATCCCTGGGACAAAGCTGTGTCCATGAAATGTTGAAATTAAAGCCTTGACGTAGGATTAGAGAATAATATATGCCAGTATGAAGATTGGAAATGGCTCCTGCTTTGGAATATTGACCTCTGAACCTTGACCTCAGTGCATGCCCTGCTGAAAAATCCAGCTAGCCATGGCTGGTCTCCCAGCCTGGCCTAGCTGGTTTTAGCCTGACCAGCTAAAACCAGCTAAGACCAGCTAAAAAATGTTCAAAACCCCTCTAAAACCAATCTGCTATAGCTACTTCCAGTTTAAACCAACTGTCTTAGGCTGGTTTTAGCTGGATTTTTCAACAGGGTGTTAAGCCTTGTCATTCAAAATACAGAAGGGGCGAAATACATCGGACCAATTGTTATAGAGAGCTCTTTAGCTATGTGACTATACTCTTAAGGATAGAGTCACTAAAATGGGGTGCAGTCAATTATGGTCAAAATTGATTCTCACCTATTTAGCAGTTATATAAAATATTATCACACAAATGCGATTACATCCACTTAAATCCCGCCTAATTGTACTCTTAATTCAGTATTTATTACTTTCAATTTTAAGTAATAAGCTATATTTATTTAAAACTACAATTTCCTATAGCAGCACCTTCCAGCTTGACACAAATTAGCGCCATATTTGTAGTTCTTCCAGTTACCAAAGTATTGCTGTGAATAGGGTTGTAAAAAGATACATCTACAGAATATATCAAACCTATAGTAGCCTAAAACCGAAGTCATACTTACACTGTATTTATAGATCTATGTTGAGAAAAAGTAAAGATGTTAGTTAATATTTTGGAGCAGCTTTATAAAAACATCAGCAGCACCACTCTTGTTGTCTTAGCAAATTAGGGGTTAAATATAGGGTTATAAAACCATCTATGCACATAATATAAAAAGGTTTTACTGCAGCCGGAGTTTTAAAACGTTTGTTTGGCCATGGCTTTACTAAACTGCCCCCTTACTTAGAAATTAGCAGTTAGCATGTTGTTAACAGTGTAGGATTAATGTGATATGAATAATGCTATTTGGGTGAACATGACGCTGTTTGTAGTTTGCATTTACTTTTGGATGTGAAACTTGCTTTAGTAAATTGTAGTAGGCCTAACTGTATTACAACACTTTGTTAATGAATACTACAGAACCCTGATAAAGCGTAGCCTACTGTTTAGTTTTTACTACGGTAAACTGTAGTGTAGTTCACTCAACAGGCAATGCCATCACAATTGTCTTTATAATTGTCTTAACAATTGTCTTTACAGTAGTGTACGCACCACACAAGTAAAATATGCACCATTTAAGTGTTTTTGCACGAAAGTGTTTGCTAAGTGTTTTTGCACAATTCATGTAGCCTACTTGTGAGCATCTGCATTATAGAGAATAAGTCAATTAGGTGTCCAAATGGTACTTTCATAGCAGGCAATGCCATCACAATGGTGTTTATTAGTGCACATACGTATGTACCACAGTAAAATAGGCTACACTATAGGCCTAAGTGCTTTTGCATGAGTCATGAACTTGTGAGAAATAAAAACTATAGTAAGCATGATACATTTAATTTTTGTTTATTTGATGAATGGAAAGTTTAAAATAATTATTTTATATTATTTAACAGAAAGCTTTTGTAGCATTGTAAATGTCTTTACTGTCACTTTTAATTAATGTAATGTATCCTTGCTGAATAAAATTATAAGTCTACTTTCTTTAATTTATTTTTTTAAATATGTATTCTGTTAAGTTCACACAACCGGCCATTACAATTGTGTTTATTACAGTAGTGAACATATGTATGCATCAAGACAAAGGAAGAAATTTCTCCACAGATTTACAGGATGTCAGTGAAAGTGGATTTTATCAATGATACAATATGGAAAACATAACAGAAAAACATCTATGGTTTAAATTCCATTTGATGATGTTCAACAAACAGTGAATAGATATTGCATACATACACATATAGAATAATATGAAGAAATTGAAGAAGATCAGAGGCAATATTACATACCCTGTCAATGTACTTCATGCAAAAGTTACAGTGATTTATTAAAGCAGTAGGCTACTAAGGACTTTTTAGTTCACTAACAAACTTTTAACATTATTATTTCGCTACTGGTGATGCCAGTCAAGAGAGACACTTATTAGCTTTGGTTTGAAATGTAAAATTCAATTGCACTATTTTCCAACAGACAAACAGACGATTGATAGAACTGTTGTGCCCACATCTAGCGTCCTCTATCAAGTCACAGGAACCTGTAGAGGAATTGTAAGGAAAAACAGAAAGAAAAAGATGACATCACACAGCAGTCAAGGTCCCAAAAAAACATGACAATTCCAAATATCTACAAATAGTCTACAATGCTGCATTTCCAACATCAAAATAACCTTTTAATCATTATCTTTACTCGTCAAAAGAAAATGCAGCTTCATGTAAACGATACCAAGATATCATACAAGTGGCTATAAATATTTGGCTGGAGATATTGTGAAATTGTGACAGACAAGCATTTAATTACAGATTACTACAGCAGATTAACATTGTGGTCAACTTCGTAATAAACACAAAACTTCTTCATGTCAGATCATGTTCATTATTTTCTTACCATCTGCCCACTCTCTCATTTCCAGCTGGTGCTTTCAGGGTTTCCAGGTCCCAAAGTGGATCTGCTTTAGAAGTCTAAAATTACAAGAAACTTATTATTTGTGTACGAACCACCATTTGATTTTTGTTATCTGATTACTTGATAATTCAGGTTATTCTGTTTAATCATGTTCATATTGTTAAAAACAAGTTACATTTGTTTCTTGGATATTAAACAGGTCTCTTTTTTATGTATTTAAATTTATATGTAATTTTATGCCAATCTTAAATCAGTTTGATGCTTAGAAGGCATAATTATTGCATTGCCAATGAATAATAGATCAAAAGATACAACTGCTACTGGTCTTCTATCCAAATACAGACTATTATGGAGGTACTAGCTGCAATGGAAAACACAGTGAAAAGCTAGCCGAGCCAAGCTGGTACTGTGTAGTGGAAAACTGCCATTACATGGCATGCCAACTACTGTTCCACTTCCTTCCCTAGTGTGGAACCAGGACCATTATGATGTTTACCACACAATGTCATCTGAACAAAGGGACACAAACCTGAACATCAAGGGCATATAGTAAAGCAAATGTCTCCAAATACATCCATTTTAATTAATCTAAACCCTAATAAAAAATTTGATAGTTTCCTACCTGGACCATGCCCCACCCATCCATCAAGTTACAAGTAATCCTGTTTACAAACAAGACACATACAGAAAAACACAGGTGAAAAAAAATAACATCTTTCACAGACATAAATATAAATGAAGTTTTATTAACTAAGTTTGGGAGGAACACATTCAGATAATTAACACGAGTGGATAGCACTCAGCAAACAAGAGGGTATATATAGACTCAACAGTTTTACCTCGATCCATTAACAGTTTGCATCATCCCTCCACCACCCCTTCTCCACACTTCTAGTTCTAAACACTTACACGGGGGGAGTACTCTGGATTCGGGCCTAATCCGAGCTCGGAGCCCTCCCTCCGGACAGCACGCCAAATAGGCATTAAACCTTGCTACCTGAAATTATATGTAAGTGTGAACTAGTGAACATTTATTCATACAAAACTGACATTTAATACAATATTTTAAATTAAGTTATTTCTAAAGATCTGTATGAACTGTATATAGCATAGTTTTTTAGACAATGAATAACAAGCCAAAAACTTTGTACTTATTTTATTCATTATAATTTTAAAATTAACAAACAAAATGCTTAACTCATTCTTCAAGAAGGGAGGAGGGCTCCCAGGAGTCCTTCCATTTGGTCCCACTGTAAAGATACAACGTTTAAAGTAAAAATTTACATTTGCTGAGTAACTCTGTCAGGCTAGCAAAATGGTATATCATTTTATGAAATATAACTATTAAAAAAAACTTAACATTGTTAATGTTTAAACTGTTGTGTATGGTGTCAGTGTGTAATAAACTGTACATTAGTACACCTACCAGGTCTTGCATGGAACCCAACAAATAAGGACCTCCTCTGTTCCCTATAGAATAAACACACACAGAAAAACTATCACAACACAACATCCAGCAACGTTTGTCTTGGCACAAGTCTTGCAATTGTGGTGGTAGCAAGTAAGTCATGTCAGGAGTACTCAAAATATACTTTGTTGGAAAATATTAACATGTAATAACATTAAAACAAGAACATTTATTGCTGTAAGGTGGTGTTTCAAAGTGGTACAGTACAATATCATACATCTGAGTGGTCTAGTAAATTACATGAAAACATTGTGACAGTTTCAATTCATGTTAACTTTACATTACCAACGTATTCATTCTACTATTTTATCCTTACATTAATGTTTTCAAGGTTTCTGCAAGTTTCAACAAGTAGATTACATTTAATTAGTAAATAAATATTTTTAAGATTTTAAGAATTTAAGACCTATTTCATGTCAATACTTGCAAAAAAGTATGAAGGATATAAGGAAAATCAAAGACGAATAATTACTTGAAAAATTACATTAATGTGCAATTGTAGGTTTCATATTTGTCAGACAGACAGACAACTAATAACTACAAGTAACGTTAAATAAATTCCAACATAAGACCTACCTAAACATATATTGGTTGGTAACCGAAGTATTGATTGGACAGCAGTCTACATTATATGAGCAATACGTACAGCCAAATTATTTTCTGTTATTGTAAAGTATGTATGCATCTTGTTTGTAAAACTCTGGTTAAATTAGTGCTCAGTGCATGAACACTAAATCCAGATTATTGTTCTCCAAACATCCAGTTGTAGAGTCAAGTGCTCAAACAATGAAGACATTTTTTTAACGCAGTATTAAACCGCATGTCCACCAAACCGTTTTTAGCCAGCTGAAAACGCTAGGCGCTCTGCTAAAATCACATATTATATGAAATATCAACAAAAGTGTACTAGTATCTCATTTCACAGATCATTTTATTTCTGTGTTGTTAAAAATTCCAATAAATTTAAATGTGAGCAAGCAGAATGTGACAGTTGGTCTGTGTGGCATTTGTCCAGCCCCTCCTCCACTGTGATTGGACGGCTGGGTAAAAAGTGACAGTGATGAGCGCTGCGTTTTACCCAAAGTTGAACATTCGTCAACTCTCGGCGACTGGTAAAAAACGCAGAAGGCTCGGTATATCAGCGTGTAAAATACGCTCAGCACCTTGTTACACCCATGCATGTTTTAAAACCACGGCGCTCCCATTAAAAACAATTGGAAAAATACGGCAGTCGCGTGAAAAAAACGCTTTGGTGGACACATGGCCTTTTTTCATTGTAGAATCAAAAAGGATTAAAATATTAATAATGAGTGAATGAGGGTACATTGATATAAAGCAAGACAGTTTGAAATGGCTTTAGAAAGACAAACCTCTCTCACTCTTCTTTTCAAAACCTTGGAGTACTCAAAGTTGTTTTGCCTCACTCTCATACAGCATTCTGGACACTCATCTGAAAGATAGGCAATATAACATTGAAATAAGTATACCAATATACCAGTATAGACAATACCAAACTGTGGCAAACTGTTACCAAATACCCTGAATCAATGTGTAATTGATACATCATATCATTTTAAATAGAGAAAATTTACTTAACACTTTTTTTTTTGCTTCATCTTGCTGGCTACCCTCTGTTGGACTGAATCTGTATAAAGAATATACAACATACCACATTTTATTAAACATTATTTCAGTCAGGACCACAATCATCAAACATGATTGACAGTTAGCATACAGTTTTGATTGGCGATCTAGTTTTGCTCTGGACAAGAACTCCATGCGCATCCATGCAGCCTAGCATGAATAAGAGCAGGGAGAGCAGCAATAACAGATCAGAACCAACATTAATGTATTGCAGATATCATTAATTATTTGTAATGTACAACATTATTAGAGAATTTAAGTCTCATTCAGAGGGAATCAGAATGCCACATACTGATTGATGAGAGGAGGAGCTGGGGATGGAGGAGAGTAAATAGCTCCTGGGAAACGCAATAGCTGTTAATAATACTGGAGGAGCGTATATATGTATTCAGTGATAGGCGTTGTATTCCTATAGGTAGACGTGGATCAGCTGATGCGAGCTTGTCTAACGTGACCTGCCAGAACTGGGTTCTACAGACTCATTTAGAATGTACAGTATCAGTCAAAAGATTGGGCACGCTTTCCCATTCTCTCAAATGGGTATGTGGGTTCCAACTTTTGACTGGTACTGTATTAAAAGACATAGTTCTGAGATGCCCCACATATTATTCACTAATAAGACATTACTGACAATTAAGGAAATATACTTCACTTCTTTGTCTTTTTTTTGCCTTAGGGCCCCGGGGTCTTGTAGCTTCTGATGAGCCTGTGGTCTCGCTGACAGTAGCTACTGGAGGGTTCTCTGTCTCGCTGACAGTAGCTACTGGAGGGTTCTCTGTCTCGCTGACAGTAGCTACTGGAGGGTTCTCTGTCTCGCTGACAGTAGCTACTGGAGGGTTCTCTGTCTCGCTGACAGTAGCTACTGGAGGGTTCTCTGTCTCGCTGACAGTAGCTACTGGAGGGTTCTCTGTCTCGCTGACAGTAGCTACTGGAGGGTTCTCTGTCTCGCTGACAGTAGCTACTGGAGGGTTCTCTGTCTCGCTGACAGTAGCTACTGGAGGGTTCTCTGTCTCGCTGACAGTAGCTACTGGAGGGTTCTCTGTCTCGCTGACAGTAGCTACTGGAGGGTTCTCTGTCTCGCTGACAGTAGCTACTGGAGGGTTCTCTGTCTCGCTGACAGTAGCTACTGGAGGGTTCTCGGTCTCGCTGACAGTAGCTACTGGAGGGTTCTCTGTCTCGCTGACAGTAGCTACTGGAGGGTTCTCTGTCTCGCTGACAGTAGCTACTGGAGGGTTCTCTGTCTCGCTGACAGTAGCTACTGGAGGGTTCTCTGTCTCGCTGACAGTAGCTACTGGAGGGTTCTCTGTCTCGCTGACAGTAGCTACTGGAGGGTTCTCGGTCTCGCTGACAGTAGCTACTGGAGGGTTCTCTGTCTCGCTGACAGTAGCTACTGGAGGGTTCTCGGTCTCGCTGACAGTAGCTACTGGAGGGTTCTCGGTCTCGCTGACAGTAGCTACTGGAGGGTCCTCTGTCTCGCTGACAGTAGCTACTGGAGGGTTCTCTGTCTCGCTGACAGTAGCTACTGGAGGGTTCTCTGTCTCGCTGACAGTAGCTACTGGAGGGTTCTCGGTCTCGCTGACAGTAGCTACTGGAGGGTTCTCTGTCTCGCTGACAGTAGCTACTGGAGGGTTCTCTGTCTCGCTGACAGTAGCTACTGGAGGGTTCTCTGTCTCGCTGACAGTAGCTACTGGAGGGTTCTCTGTCTCGCTGACAGTAGCTACTGGAGGGTTCTCGGTCTCGCTGACAGTAGCTACTGGAGGGTTCTCTGTCTCGCTGACAGTAGCTACTGGAGGGTTCTCGGTCTCGCTGACAGTAGCTACTGGAGGGTTCTCGGTCTCGCTGACAGTAGCTACTGGAGGGTTCTCTGTCTCGCTGACAGTAGCTACTGGAGGGTTCTCGGTCTCGCTGACAGTAGCTACTGGAGGGTTCTCTGTCTCGCTGACAGTAGCTACTGGAGGGTTCTCTGTCTCGCTGACAGTAGCTACTGGAGGGTTCTCTGTCTCGCTGACAGTAGCTACTGGAGGGTTCTCTGTCTCGCTGACAGTAGCTACTGGAGGGTTCTCGGTCTCGCTGACAGTAGCTACTGGAGGGTTCTCTGTCTCGCTGACAGTAGCTACTGGAGGGTTCTCTGTCTCGCTGACAGTAGCTACTGGAGGGTTCTCTGTCTCGCTGACAGTAGCTACTGGAGGGTTCTCGGTCTCGCTGACAGTAGCTACTGGAGGGTCCTCTGTCTCGCTGACAGTAGCTACTGGAGGGTTCTCTGTCTCGCTGACAGTAGCTACTGGAGGGTTCTCTGTCTCGCTGACAGTAGCTACTGGAGGGTTCTCTGTCTCGCTGACAGTAGCTACTGGAGGGTTCTCTGTCTCGCTGACAGTAGCTACTGGAGGGTTCTCTGTCTCGCTGACAGTAGCTACTGGAGGGTTCTCGGTCTCGCTGACAGTAGCTACTGGAGGGTTCTCTGTCTCGCTGACAGTAGCTACTGGAGGGTTCTCTGTCTCGCTGACAGTAGCTACTGGAGGGTTCTCTGTCTCGCTGACAGTAGCTACTGGAGGGTTCTCTGTCTCGCTGACAGTAGCTACTGGAGGGTTCTCTGTCTCGCTGACAGTAGCTACTGGAGGGTTCTCGGTCTCGCTGACAGTAGCTTCTGGAGGGTCAGGGGTTTCTGTGCTACTTGTTGCCTTCTGTCTTTGAAAATGAACTTGCAGAAAAGACAAACATCAAACACAAGAAAAATTAAACAGTTTGCCTACATTTTTGTTAGTGCCACTTTATTCTATATAGAATATGACTAATTATAATTAATAGGACCTGCAGCGGATCTAATTAATAGGACCTGCAGCGGGTGATGATAACAGAATAGTATTTATAATAAGATTGATTTCTACATTACAGGTGTTTTATGTTATGACTGAAAAGTGCCATTAATTATCTACAGTCTATGTCAACAAATCTAGTCATCTAGTTGTCAGTCAAGGTAATGCTGTGCTGATCAGAGCATTCTTGATTTTCTGCTTACTTTTTATCTAGCTTGTTGAAAAACTGCTAAAAAAAACTATTGGGTGATCACATGCTACTTTATCCTATTATGGCTGAAAGTAATGCTCATCCTTTGCGTCAATATGAAAAATAAAGAGAAAGATACTTGTGGGTTCACATTCCTTTGGGTTACCAGTGTTTCCACATTACAGAGCTCCGTGTTTGTACAAAAATACTTACTCTTTAGCACAGCTTCATACATAAGTTTAACCCTCTGAAGCAAATCAGGATCCAAAACATAATCCCCTCCTAGGATGACATCGGCCACTAAGCTTCCTTTGCATTTCTTCCCCAAAAGTAGTACGGGGTAGAAATCAAGGGCAGCAAGTTTGTCAAGCTGAAATATAAAAACATTAAATAAAAAACATGCACATATTTTTTTTAATGTAAATATTAAAAAAATATTTAAATATGAATTTCATGACAGCTGTTTAATGGTAATATTTAATGTACAGCTCATATCAAGGAATTTATTGCTATACTATATGTTTCACTAACCATGTTTTCATCAACATTAGAGAAAAAAATATCCTCAATTTAGCAAAAAACTTTATTTTAACTGTTGTTTGAGGTGGTATTTGCCTTTTTCGAAAAAGAGTTAATGTGCTGAACGGGATATGGAAAAAGCTTTGACAAAGTTCCAAGCTGTATATGCAGTCAGGCACATTACTAAGTGGAAGAAAATAAACTAACCAGGAAACTCTCAGTAGCAGTGAGCAAAGATCCCAGCACTTAATACTTATCTGACAGGCGGAATGGGAAATGTGGTGTAAGGCAAACCTGTAATTTCCCTAGCTGGATCTTAATTAATTCCCTCCAAACCAGTTGATAGAAACACCTGATTCATATTTTACAAAAAATTTCTCTTTTTCGAAACATTTAAAAATTTCACTTGACAAATAAATGGAAACATGGCTATTGACTGTTGACCTTTACTGTGTCAATTGACCCTTCACAGGGAGCTTAATTGACAGGTGATCTGACAAATCATACTTTGCCATTTTGCCCGACAATGCATTTAGAAGAGATAGCAGATTAACGTGAGGATTTGAAGTTGAGAAACAGAGTGTACTAATGTCTTTCCGCGGTTAAAACAACATTTCTTCTTATGTTCATTCATGTTTATTTGATGATATAACTGAACTGGAAGGAAGAGATGATCGTGTCACGAGAAGCTGTAACTGATGCTCTACAATGATCTGTCAAGAGTCTCACGACACATTATTACGATATTTATTGTTTATATTTCTTTTAAAAAAATGACCAAATTTGAAAGGTGAGCCTTTGTTTAAACGTACAATATGTAATTTTTTCGCCGCTAGGGGTCGCTAACCTCTTACAATAACAAAGGCGTATTTTGATGACGCAACACTTGCTAAGAAGAATTATGGATCTTGTGGTCAACTTCAAGTCCACCAATCTAATATTGTTTACGGATGAGTAAATACATCAATGTGATATTAAGCAGGGCGCGTTTGCTAAGAGACAGCTATCAGTTCCAAACGCGACGTGAGTCCAGCAGATATAACAGCTAACGTTAAAAGGAATATGCTATGGACATTTCAGCTATCAGCAGAATCACACGCGAATCGAGTCCCACGCAAATGTAACGTCAAAAGGAATATGGACATTTCATTCTACCAAAGTGCAGAATTACTACTCACAGGTCAGTTTATTAAACAAATTAAACGTGTGAGGTAATGCAGCACTGTTTCACTTGGTCTAACGTTACACTATCACACAAAACTGCACATAAATACAATAAACATTTATGTTATTCTATGTGTTTGTTTGTCTGTATGACAAACGAACAGTAAGCTGTAGCAGTAAGCTCAATTAATATTAGAATAACGTAGGCCCTACAGATCATATTATAACATTTTATCATTGCTGAACTATATAACATTGATTAGTTTATGTAAATGTGCTCACCTGTTTAATAAAGTACATGTACGAGCGGTCGAAGTTAGTCATAGACGTGGAACTCGCTCTCAACATCTCAAAAACACAGCGCTGATCTTAATCCTCGTTTTAGTTCTCCTTTTTTATCCAAAGTCTGCTTGCCATGATGCATAATGTTTGAACGAAACAACAACAGCATGCAGATAGACATTACAAGCTACACAGTTGTCCATGTCTGTCGCCTTGGTTAAGGTGCTCTGGTGTATGCATAGACTGTATATGGGTGTATGTCAGTACGAGCGGAAACCAGAGAGAAGCGGATATGACGCCATTGACGGGAGACAAAACGAAAATAAAGACACGTCCCATGTCTTAGAATTAAATTACAAATTTATCCTTATTTGAAAGTTGTTGAAAAGAGTCGGGATAATGTAAGTACACAACTAAAAAGATACATAACATAGATATATTGATTTTTGCTATTTTTAAAGCAAAAAAACTACATATTGTGCCTTTAATATGTTTAATATCAAAAGTAACCGAAAAGTTGTCGGGCAAAATGGCAGATGGCGAAGTATGATTTGTCAGGGGGTGTCAATCGTCCTGTCAATCGAGCTCCCTGCAAAGGGTCAATTGACTTAATTTCATAAATCCATATTAGCATCCTTAACTCTGAACTAATCTTACCAACAGATGACTGCTATTAAGAACAACTGTCCTGTTGTTGTTTTTATTTATTGAATCCTTCCACTTGATTTTTTGATTTTCAAAGTTGCGTCTCTTGGCTGCAACTTTGGCTTTGTACGGCTGCAGTTGTTTGCAAGCTGGACAGGTCTTGTATGCAACACTTATTAGGGTGTTGCACCCTGTGCACATTTTCTGAGAACTTCCTGGCATCTCTAAAATGAAGAAAAAATTATATTAAAACCTATATACAACTTGTTTTTGTAACATGAGATCCAGTAACAAGAGGCACAATTATAATGTTGGGTTAAACCAAAAATCACATTTAAAAAGCATTTAAAAAGTAAAGGGGTGGTTGAATATGATTTCACTTTTCTAACTTTAGTTAGTGTAATGTTGCTGTTAAATTATAAAATAAATAAATTAAAATTTTGGATAGGCAAACATTAAATTTTATATATATAAAAAAGCAACCAACTAGCATTAATCAACTCACCTGTCTGTGTACGTTATACTATATAAAAAATGAACATCATGTTGTGCATAAAAAATACACGTTTTTAATTTGTACCTAAGACTGTAAGGTTTGTACCATAGTACACGCTGTATTATGGCAGGAACACGTGACTTAATTGGTCGAAAGTTTCATGGGATCTGTAGTTCTTAAGGCATAGGCCTACACGCAGCTTATCTACATGAAAGTAATGCAATATATCTCGCATTTGTTTGCACATATTTGTTGAAGAATGTGTGTATGTGCAAATATATATCGTTCAGACAGTACAGGGTTAGCTCACTAAATACGTAACGTTAACTAACTTTACAAAACATTACAGGATACGTAACTGAAGGCCATTGGTTTCATCGAGAGTGCTCACATACGATTCTAACATCATATTTACCATTACAGCAAACATATCACTAAAAAATAACTTAACAAGCGCTAGCTAGCAGCTAGCTGGCCAGCTGGCTACATGCGTACTTTGCCGATGTAACTTTACGAACTTCAGCTAAATCACGAGGCATTCATTTGTCCTACTGACGTCATGATCACTCACATTCTAAAGTTAGATTTATCATTACAGAAACATGATCAAGTAAAACAACACGTACCACTTAACATTTATCATTAAATAACACAGTTTTAGGAAATTGGATATACTACAGTAGCTACATACCTCTCCGACTGTCGATCGCAATGCCACATACAGTGACAGTCCTTCTCTTTAGCGACTCCAATGGATGTTTGAGCATTGAGCATTAACTTTACGTACCGAGTGGTACATATTTGTGGCGCTGCAATAAAGTGTTAATAAAACAAATCACCTGACTGAAACGTATCGTTCTGGCAAAACTTGTTAATGCGTTTGATATCTTATTAAATCATACTAGTGTGAGACATAGTGAGACACATAGCAAAGGTATAATATTTTTTGGCTCGCGAATAGTTTGCCAACAAGTTTTGTGCGGTTTGGTACGTAATCAACACGGTCATGATTGCGCGATTCCCTGCCGTTTAATTTACACAAAACACATGAAAACTAAAACATGCAAAAGCATTTTAATTATGAATTGTTCCTTTTGCGAGGCAATACCATACTATTTCGGTAAGTTACCTCGGGGAAGTGCGATCCAAGGTGCTCGTCGGACGTCTATCCTCAGTCTGGCATGCTTGGCACCTCAAAGGCGTGGAAATAATTCCTAATTTATATTAAAATAAGTGTATGCTGAACATCATTTATTAATATTGTCGCCTTTATAAGCTTATAAACAAGCATCTGGAACGGGGGAAATGTATAGTATATGTATGTATAGTGCCTCTAGTGGACGTTTCACCCGGAAAGTGCAGGGAAATGTACTTTCAGGTACGTATTTCAGGGTTTGCAAAAAAGTACCCAGAGTAACGTATTTCCACACAACAACAACTTCTGATCCAGTTAATATTATTTCGCTTGAAGAAGTTAAATGCATCCAACACTCCTGCTGCAATCAACCACCGCATGCAACAAAATATATACTGTGCAAAACTAGAATACATTTGATTTAGGCTACTTTTATATGTTAGACCTTATTAAAGCAGCCAGGTTGTAAGAGCGTGGAATGATATTTTTTCACATCTGTTGTGTGACTACTTGGAGTCAAGTCTTCTACACCAACAGCGCCACATGCTGGTTAACATGATGTATGGAAAAGGTTTGCTAAAAACACCTGTGATTCTTATATGTTCCAACAGAATATTGTAAGGGACATATATGCTGCAAAAACCACATATATAAATTGCATAATATTAATGTATTTTTAATCATATTATGTCATATATGTCCTACATGATAATGCTAATTTAATATGAATGTCCAGCATGGATGTGTATAAAACAGTGCAGTTTACCAGTCAGTATAAGGCTGTACTTCACTCATGCTTGTTCTTATCTTGTCCTAGTCGAGCCCTAGCCTGTAGTCAATCATGGTTATATACTGTATAATCAGCCTTAGATGAAACACAACATTTAAACTACACACACAAGCACACATTTTAATTACAAAATTATTTATTAGAGTGTATTCTACAAGATACAGACAGTTGCACATTTCACATATCAATAGTTTTCATTTTAAATCCTGCATCACCAGATTTCATTTTAATTTCTGACAATTTCTCTAAACTTTATCACAGTACTACTATGGTATACAACAGTTCTATTCTTAACCTACAAACATAAAACTTTCCTTAATGTCGAAGTGATTCTTATGCTTATCACTCTAAAAAATAATTCAGTGGCTTAGTAAATATCACAGTAATAATTAACTTTATTAACTTAATCAAATCTCTGAATATCATTTACTTGATAGTTTGAGTTGAACATACCGAAATAATTGACTAAAACTCCAACAATTAATTTTGTCTGAAATTTACAGTTATATTTAAGTTTGAAGTTTTTCACTAAAATAATTTAGTATTTGACTAACCAATTATTTATTTAAAATAGGGGAGAGCGGGGCACAACCTAACACTTTTTGACTTTCTCAGTTTGTGTAAATCTACTCATGGTTCAGAGTATTTATTTTTTCCCACATTAATTTCCCACATGTCTAGTACAATTATGTGTTTTTGTTTTATTAATACAGTATATACTTTTTTCTTGATATACCCCAAAAGAATGGAAGTGAAATGTGACAACATGCCCCATAGGTGGGGTACATTGTAACATGTCGTGGGGCACATTGTAACATAACATATGGCAGCTTAAAATGTTATCTGATCTAATAAAAAAAATATACAAAACAAACTAAAATATTTTCTAAATAAAATACAATTAAAAAAATGTTCATATAAAATAATGGCAATTTTTAATAATTAAATATAAACTCATTTTTGAGTTTTGACTACGAACACATGAAAACACAGCTATACAACATAGTTCAAAACAAATAAATAATTAGTAATTTCTGAACATTGACACTCAGTCTTTATTCACCTTTTTCTCGCGTTTTCTCAATAAAATTAATAAATGTATAGAATATAATAGCATATTTCTAATAGGGGCACATTGTAACGCAGTGTTACAACATGCCCCCGCCTGCACAACTGGGATTTAAACCCTGCTGGTGTCTTCTGCTAGTTAGCGAAGCATTACAGAACTATCTCAACTGTTAAATAACATCTTGGAGATTAAAATAATATCAGATTTGTCTTATTTTAAATAAACACAAAAAATAGAGATGAAAAATTAACTTAAGTAAGAAATTTACTTTTGCTATGGTTTAATAAATGTCTATGGATATCTTCCAAAAAAAAAGTAATTTTGGCGGATTTTTTTTTATATATATAGTGTTGATATGGCAACTAGTAAATAAACAAAGTTTCGTCATCCAAGCATGTGCGGAAGTATTTAAAACAAGCCTGTTACAACCAAGCGTGCCGCACGCGATATTTTTTTTCCCAGGACGGTAGGGGAAGACTCATGAATATTAATTAGGAAAGTCATCCCTGATTGGTCTTAACCCCAGTGACGGGTAGGTTTAGGGCGGGGTTAGGGGTAGATCATCAGACCTCCAGTGGCGGGTAGGTTTAGGGGTGGGGTTAGGGGTAGGTCATCAGGCCAATCAGGGATGACTTTCCTAATTAATATTCATGAGTCTTCCCCTACCATCCTGGGAAAAAAAATATCGCGTGCCGCACAAGCCCTGAAAAGTGAAGCCAAAACGTCTCGATCGCCCCCCGGTGACTGGTCCTATTATAGGTCATATGCCCCGCCTCCCCGTGTTATTCAACGGGACGCGAGACCAACTAAACAATTAAATTACACTTCAAATATCTTTTTTCCAAAGGTGGTTTCTTTCATTTGCTGTCGTTTTTATCACGCTGATGTAAGTTCAAGTGTTTATTTTTAAAATAAGTTGTTCTTTAGTTAGTTACGTGATGCGGTGGTGTAACGTCATGATTGACAGCTGTGATTGACAGGTTCTCTGAGCTAAGTAGTCACTGAAGCACCAACGGACATTTTTTCGGGATCTTCGGAGGACTGAGGAGATTGTATTTACTTTATTTTAACAAGCCTCTTGTCGTACTGCAATCAATTTTTAAAAAAGTGTGCAGAATCCACTCTCCCTGAGTGCGTTCTGCGAGAGTGAGGGCGGAGCGTTGATTTCGCGGCTTTACTTCCTGCTCACTACTGCGCAGGTCTGGTCCCGAGATCGCTACTGCGCAGACTCAAGTTCCAATATGTCAGCGCCATATCGGGACTCTGGCGGCTTCAGTTCTCATCAATGGAAGAGAGCGAAGGGGCGTCGTCCATCTTTTTTTACAGTCTATGGTTACAACTAACCCCGCGTTAGGTTGTGCCCCGCGCTCCCTACACTTAACTAATATATTTGTGAAATTTCCATCACAATATTTGAGAATGGATAATTAAACTGATCTGTTTCAAGAACCACAAATATTACTTAAATAAAATAAATATTATTAATATTTAACACGCATAAGAAATTGATTAAGTTTACTCAATTGACCCTTCGCTAAGCCACGCCCGAAAACCGCCACAGGCCAATCGTGACTTAGCAACCGTAACTAGGCGCGGGAGGTCTGGCAAGCTTTCGAGCGAGAGGGAAACATGCCTAAGCATTGTGCGTATGGACTGTGCAAATCTGATACCCGGTATCCTAAAAGTTTGGACGGGGTGGTGGATTTTGTTCCCTTCCCGAAACCTAAAACCCAAAGGGAGAAATGCCGGGCATCATCTTCATTTATATTGCGCATTTATCAATGTAGATTGTTCCAACGCAGCTTTACATTGATAATAGGAAATTAAAAGTAAAGTGTTTTGGCTTTATAGCAGCTCTAGAATAAAGTTATTGTCCAGCTCGTGGATTAAGCAGTGTGATTAAAGGCAAGACGGAGGCTCACTGATATAACTTAACGTTACTTAAAAATATATTTCAGCATTTTGTTAATCGACGGCCAAACTAGTAACGTTACCCCCAATCCGATCGCGACTCTCCCGGTGTTAGTTCTAGTAAAAGTAAAAGGTAACGTTAGTTAGTAAAAGCAGGGAACATCAGGGGGCTTGCCGGAGATCTCCAAGGAAAAGGTTGGTATGCAAACTTAATCAGTTCATAACAGTAAGTTAGTCACTTATATCAGGGGTTCCCAACCTTTTTTGTGCCAGGGACCAGCATATTCATAAAAAAAATTCCAGGGACCAGTTGTCAATTTTAAGATGCATCGTTTGGAACATATCACTGTGTAAAACAGTAACAGCCTATCATTTATTTGCATATAATGAACTAGGTGGCAACAAAGGCTACTTGTATGAATATACCAATCTTTTTAAACTTTCAGACCGGTTCACAAAATGTTTCCCTTTACTGCCATACAATTAGGTCTACTTCAAAAGCAACTCACACAGCACTCACTCACTAGCAGGTGGCAGTAATGGCAAACTGTATGAAAATACCAGTCCATTTCACCTGTCAAATCTCTCCAGAACCACTAAAGACAATCACTTCAACAGCAACTTAGTGTTTTCACACACCAACAGGTGACAGCAAAGGCTAATTGTATGAAAATAAGAGCCAATTTCAACAGTCAGGCAGTTTCAGATACAATAGCAAACACATAACTTAGTGATTTCAGCCAATCATTTTTAAAAGTATAAAATTAGAGATTAAGCTTTAACCTTTAACAAAAAATACCAGATCAGACCAATGAGAACAAAACTATTTTAATGTGAGCATGAACTGCTTATTGATATTACTATATTTGTAGCTGTGCACAAGACAAGCTGTTCTTCCTGAGCATCCATAAAAAACATATGCATCCAAAACAATGCACACAAATTCCAGGATACAATAAAACGAAATTTAAAAAGGTCTGCTTCACAAATATGAACGAAAACCAGCTTACAGTTTTTCACCACAAATAACACAACGGATTTATAGCACTTAAAAAGCATTTAAAAAAGACAATTATTATTATTATAAAAAAAGAAAAAAGAAAAAAAAAGAAACATTATTCTGGGAATATTTCAAGGCCCGGTACTAACGAGTCCACGGACCGGCACCGGTCCGGGGACCGGGGGTTGGGAATCACTGACTTATATGACCCACGACGTGTGAGCAGTAGCCTGGCGCGCTAAAAATATAAGCGGGAGAATGTTATCATTGCAAAGTGGTCAGGCTAATGTCTTGTGTTTATTCCACAATACTTATGGATAAGCTGTTTGATTTATAAATATTAGAATATTTTCACATTTCACTTACCCTGCTGTGCATGCACAAAGCTGTTCCTCAATTTGTGTGTTTCCCATTTGAATGGTCAGCGTATGAGGCGCTGCTGCTTGCGCTGGGACCTAACGTTATAGACTTTAGCTTCAATTTTGATGAAATTATTCTCTAATCGTTTGCATATTATGTCGTGGATATAGCCCTCGAATGCATACTGCAGTCTTGCTCTCTCATATTTTCACCTGTTCGCCAAAAATGACTAATTATCTCCTTAGAAATGTCTGAAACCAGTGCATACATACTGTAGTAGACGTGCCAGGCGCAAAAGCTTGACAGGCGTAGCAACAGTAACTAAGGAGGGCGGGGCTTAGCGAAGGGTCAATTAAAACAATGCACCCCTCCCCCACCCTCTGGCGTGACGACAGCTCAACGGTTGAGTGAGCGCGCGCTGTTTGAATTCTCTCCAGTCTCCAGAACAGTTCTTCTCTTCTCAGCGTCGCAGAATTGGTGCATTTCCTCTGTGAAATTCAGGTGTGTGTTTTATTTTATCTGTATAATCATTAATGTGCTTTAAATCATTTTATTTAATGCGAAAGAACATACAGAGACGCAATGTTACTCACCGTCGAGTGTCGACTCGCGCCTGTCTTTTCGCGTGATTGTAACGCCTTGCATAAAAAACACACGACTATATTCCTAAAGATAATGAATATAACTAATTTGGATGATAAAATGTCCTCAGAACTGTGCACTGTTTGTTTATTGGCAGGTTATGGAGTCAGTCGCGTCGCAGCATATTTCGGCTATGAGTGAAACGCAGGACGGCGGTGTAAAGTTAGAAGTTCCCCCGCAGAGGCGAGTCCGTCTCCGGCACGGGAACCAGCTCTGATCCGGTGGATATTGGATAACAGACCGGTTGATTACACTTGAATTACTTTAATGTTTAGCCTAAATGTTTAATTTTTACTTCGAAAATGTTTGTTACATGAGTTAAAATGTAACGTTTGGCAATATTGTATATGTGTTAAAAATAGTATAAAATATGCTGTAGGCTAAGTTACTCATCGACAATAAAGGCCAATGTCATGTAGTTATACTGGTGGTTGTATGGAATATTTTTACAAAGGTTTAAAGGACATAAAAAAAAGTTAATATTACTCGCATATAAACACAGTTAATATTACTCATAAATATTTGTTTCTAAATGTCCCCCCCCCCCCAATTATTTCCACTCAATTTTATTTGTTAATGTACCAAATGCAGTTACTCAGATATATTTAATTTGTTTTACTTACATTTACTCAGTTAATACAGTGTATGTAATTGATTTCACTGCTTAAAAATTTAATCAATATTCTAAGTGTAAAAATGTTTCACCAAAAAAATTGAGTAAATCATATTAAAAGTTTTTAGAGTGCATCACCACCAGAGTTCATATACAAAAACATATTCCAGCCAATTTTCAACATTTTAATCACTGTTCTAGAAACATATTTGTCTCAATTTTGTTCATTTGCAATAATATGTTATGATTTGTTCACAAACAACAGGCCCAGGCAGTTCACAATTTAATGTAAATACACGGTCTTACAATATCATTGCTTTTCAACTGCTCTTCCAAATCCTGTAGGAAAATGAAGTCTTCATAAAGGTCAGTGATATTCTGACAGTAATCCTCGAACCGGCTTCTGCACTGTACAATTTAAAAATTTGCCAACTGCATATACTGTAAGTGAATCAGATGTTGGTCATCAAAACATGAAATCTGTATGAAACACAAACAAATGACACAAAATGTGTATAAATTCTATATGACTTTAATTTGACTATAGCATATGATTCAATATAAGAACTTTAAATGATTTATATATGAATATCAGTTATTTTCTACTAATACCATACACATTTGCATACTTTTGTCATGTAAAACTCATAAGACTTTTTACAGTATTCATATATAACGCAAAAATCCCCTACAAGTTGTATGTGTGCTATTTAGTATGAAAGTGGCCATAATCGGTCTGATTTTGTATAGGACATGTATTGGCCTTACATGAAACACAGAAGGTAATTCTGGCCGATTTAAGTAAGGAAGATATATGGTTGCTGTATATGAAGCATGCAGGTTTTTTTCACATGGGTAGAAAAACTTCAGCTAAAAGGAAAGAAGCAAAGTGAAACACGACCACACAAGTACAGCATTCAGTTCCTGGACTGTGTAAAAGGAAACTTTCAAATTTGAAGAGACTCAATGTTTTATAAACAATTTAGAAATTTTAAGTCAAGAGATTTGAAACTTTCAAGGTTTGCAGTGAAAGGTTGTATAAGATTTAATCTAACGACAATATTGACTATTGTGTGTTTAGATAGTACAGATGTACAGATGTCAGTGCTGGGTTGTATTTACTGGCTTTCACTTCCAATATGAGCAGGGTTTACAGGAAAGTTGACAATTATTAGCCAGCATATATATGTCTTTAATCACTTAACATTTTTGAAGGCTGCATAGATATATCCATAGATATCCTATAATCCTTTCTGTGACAGCTGAGCTAAAAAATTAAGATGGCGTTTGAAAGTTGTTTGTTGTGGTCAGTTTGTGTGTAAATGTACGTTTTATCCTTTTTTTATTATATTTTTATAATTAAATATTCACTTAGTTATCAACAAATTCTCTCTGTTTTGTTGTAGATCATTAAACCATTACTTTGCATCAGAGGTCTGTCCCAAATCAGTTTTGTGAGGTATACCAGTCAAGAGATCATGTCCTGCCATGTCAGCATCTGAAAATATAAATCGGGAATTGTTTAATTTTAAACCGATTTCAGTTTCAGAAGTTCATAAAGCCCTCAGAGACATTGATCACAAAAAGTCAGCAGGTACAGATAATCTGGATCCCTTTCTGTTAAAAGTGGCAGCTGATATTATTGCTGAGCCCATAGCGCATATTTTTAATTTGTCTTCTTTCTAACTCCATTCCTAAAAGTTGGAAAGCAGCCTATGTTCTCCCTTTACATAAAGGTGGAGACCCATCAGAATTGAATAATTACCGTCCAATATCAAAACTTTATGTTTTGTCAAAGATCTTGGAATCATTTGTGAATGTACAGTTAAAACAGTATTTGACTGACAAAAATATTTTAAATAATTTTCAGTCAGGGTTCAGAAGTGGCCATAGCACTATCACTGCTGCTACATTAGTGACAAATGATATTATTGGGGCCTTAGATAAGAAGCAACATTCTGCTGCATTATTTGTTGATCTTTCTAAGGCATTTGATTCGGTTGATCATGGATTGTTATTGACCAAACTACGTTCAGTTGGTTTAAGTGAGAAGTCTGTTGCATGGTTCCAGAATTATTTTGTAGATCGTACTCAATGTGTTTATGCTGAAGGTTATAAATCTGATTTTCTTGAGATAACTAAAGGTGTCCCTCAAGGATCAATCTTAGGACCCATTCTGTTTTCAATTTTTATAAATGATTTGGATAGAGATGGTCAAGCCAAATTACATTTATACGCTGATGATACAGTGGTTTACACCCAGGCTTCCACCATTTCAGTAGCAGTGCAGGAACTTCAGACTGCATTTCAGGCATTGCAATATACATTATTGAGTCTAAAACTGGTTTTAAATACACAGAAAACAAAGTTTATGGTCTTCTCAAAAGCTTGAGCACAGCTACTCGACAATTGTGGCCTTTTGTCATTAGATGGGAAATCAATTGAGAGAGTGTCTTCATAAAAGTACTTGGGGATATGGATAGATGATAAGCTTTCCTTCAATGAACATATTACTGCTTTAGTTAAGAAACTTAAAGTCAAGCTCGCCTTCTATTACAGAAACAAATCTTGCTTTACTTTTAGTGCTAAGAAGAAACTTGTGGAAGCTACTTTTCTGCCTGTAATTGATTATGGAGATATATTGTACATGCATGCTGCAGTTTCCATCCTGCGTCATGTTGATTCAGTTTACCATGCATCACTACGATTCATAACAAATACAAAGTCCCTTACCCATCACTGCATTCTTTATGATTTAGTTGGTTGGACATCACTTAAAATGCGTAGACAACAGCACTGGTAAATCTTTATTTATAAAGCTATACTTGGCAAATTTCCACTGTACCTCTGTAACCTCCTCTCTGATTGCTCTGGTACCTATCAGCTACGCTCCTCAAAGTGGTTGCTTTTTAATGTGCCACGAGTTACAACCGAATTGGGAAAAACTGCTTTTTCTTATTTAGCACCTTGGGGGTGGAATAATCTACAAAAAGAGCTAAAGTTAGAAACCCTTATGTCCATAAATGAATTTAAAACTACTGTAAAGAGTGTTGTGATGGAGACATGTTCTTGTTTTTCTTAAGAGTCTCATTGTGTTTTATATTTTTATTTTGAACATTTTGTACTTCTTTTATCGTGAAAATGTAATTTGGTGTTTGTTATGTACCGGTATGCATTTGTTGTGATTTGGCTGCTACCTTGGCCAGGTCTCTCTTGTAAAAGAGATTCTGAATCTCAATGGGACCTCCTGGTTAAATAAAGGTATAATAAATACCTTCATGTGTCAATGCAAGTCACTGAGTCTCATTCACCAATAATTGCGTACATTATTCATATTTATACGCATATTTGAAGTACTGTGTGCTTTTCCGAAGTTCAAACGGGAGAATCATGGCACTAGCAACGTCAAGATCACAGGTTCAATTCTCAGTCAAATTAACAAAATTATATATATATATATATATATAATTTTTTATATATATATATATATATATATTGTAAGGCCCGTGAAATTGGTCCAATCTGCCGGTTCGCCAATACACAGGGAAGGTATCACGTGTTCTGTCCTTACTCGTGCAAAATATTGGTTGGTTAAATTTACAATACATTTAGTTATGTATTCTCTCGTTAATTCATCTGACTCCATAAATGAAAGGTTTTAGTAATATCTGTGCCTCACTAAAAGTGAGTGAACGTTTGACTATTCCGTTTAACTCTTCAATGAAAATAATATCAAAGTCAGTTAGGATAATCAACAATGTAACAATTTATTATGTCAGGTAAATGTATCATGCCAATTTCATAATCAATTCAAAGATAATCGATACAAAACATCAAATTCTCTGGAATAAAGAAAAGAGATGCATACCCAACATTAAGAAATACATGAGGCTGAGAGCTCTCACTCTCAACCTCACGGACCGATCTGAGGTACAGAAAAGGGCCTCGATCTCCCTGCTGCACTTCCTTAAATAGACAAACCTTTTCACCTGGAACCATGTAACAATAGAAATTTGCATGCAGTGGTTGCATCTTCATGGGGGTGTGGGACCATTTGCTTAGAGACCACCTTCCTTTGTAAATCAGTTATCCATAAGCTCTTAAAAACCTTATTACCTTTTGTTTTATCTATCTGGATATGAGATATCTGTACCAGTCGCACTGTGACATTTTAAATGATACCAAACATGAAAATACTCTGTGATAATCATTCACATTAAACTATACATTTTCTTGGGTGATTTCAGGTGATCGTCTGAGCATGAGAGAGGGGGTGAGGGGAGATGGAAAGAGATGTAGATTAGATGACTCGGAGGTGAGACTTTCGTCTCGATGGTGCATGAGAGCCAGTTCAAATGCTAATCTCCAGAGAGGTCCTTTTGTCCTCTCAGGGCCTGGTCACCCCCAAAACAGACTGTTTGGAATTTCCTAATTTATCAATTCTTACAATATATATATATAAATTCTGAGAAAAAGACAATATAACACAGTATCGACTTTCTATCATGCAATTCTGAGATAAAAAGTCATATATATATATATATATATATATATATATATATATATATATATATATATATATAATTAGCAGCAGGTGTAATTGCATTTTTAGCTTTTCGCTTCAGAGAAATATATATATATATACATATACATGCATGTATATATTTAAGCAGTATTTACGACAACTCAAACATCGAGAGTCCTGTATTCAAAAGGGTTAAAAAACAACCCTGTTTATCCTTAATGTTTAAAATCATGAAGGGTACATTTCTCTTAACAAGGATAGCTACCCCACTACTACTCCATCATGAGGGAAAAAAACAAATCTGATGCACTTTGTTTAAGGCTAAAGTGCACCTCGTTATGTCCTATAAGTGGGTCTCCTGTGACAGGGCCAAATCAATATGCTCCTTACTTTGCCAATCAAAAAGCTTTACCGTGCAAACCCCTTACAGAAAACCCATCTTTATCTGGTGTCCATGACCTTTACAAACATCTCTAATATAATCTGAATGGTTATTTATTGACCAGATGGTCTTTATATTGATGCGTTGCAGGCGTATTTCACACAGCGTATGAGTTGGCAGCCAAAATGACAAGGACAGTCATACTCCTTTACTTCTTTTTGGCCTTCTGTCCTCTCTCTGAGGGGATTCCCTTCAGCTGTCCGTTTCCATTTCTGAATCAGAGCGCACACCTGGGAACAGGAAAACTTTGTGCAACATTGCAACTGCAGACCAAGTTGCCCTGCCTCAGTGTAAACCTGTCGGTCAGTGAAGATGTGCCGCTGAGTCCTGAAAAATGGCATCTGGAGAGTCTGTCACTGAAGGTGAGATTCTATGCATACTGTATGTACTAAATACTATTTCTCCCCATGGAAAGTAGTTTTACAACCCTTCCTGTCAAGGAATACATGATTTATTTCTTCATTTTTTATATGTAGGTAATCGTAAAATGTGGATGTTAAGTGTGGATGTCAAATTAAAAGTTACTGTATATATCAACTTAAGAGAACATGCTGATTTATATCATTTAACACGTATGCACTTGATTGCAAATAAAATTTTATGTATCTACTCTATAATGTTGCATGCTAACTTGTTATGTGATAGTAAATACAGAGTTCTCAGGTGAAATCTACATATTATTTGTTGTTCTTTTTTTTCTTCCTAAATCAATGCTATTGGTCACCCAGCATGTCTGGCTGTGGGTTTTTAAAATATTTAACCAAAAAGTATTTAAAAAACAGCTTGTGAATAAACCCCAGATGATCATCAAGCTGTCTGTGCTTCACACAGTTTGCAGACTGTCTCTACTCTCACTTTGCAATGCAAGTGTAAAAGCCTCATCACAATATTTGAGCTTGATTTTGTTAAAATATTATTTAAATTATTGAATTACTTAATTCTCACATGTAATGCTTTAATGGTTGGTAACTTATTCTCTTTAAAAAATCTTCTGAGATCATAAAGTATATTATGTATATCACTCATGTTGGACTTGTCAACATTACATTTTGGTTGACTGCCAAATTAACCCTTGCGTGTAAGGACACTTTTTTCTATTTTCTTAGTTTTTCTTTCTTTCTTTCTTTCTTTCTTTCTTTCTTTCTTTCTTTCTTTCTTTCTTTTTTTTTCTTTTTTGATCACATTGGTTTGTGTTAATGCATACAGAACAGGAAACTCGCTTAGAGAGCCAATCTACTTTGAGTGTAACTAAATGAGCCAATGGACATTGACTTGCATTTATTTGCAGCAGCTGCTCTACCACGCAGCGCGGGTATATAATGAGCTGCAGGTGCAATTGCATCTTTAGCTTTTCGCTTCAGAGCTGAGCATTTGTTGTTCCTGCTTTCTGAAGAATCTACTAAAAAGACCAGTTTGAGATTTTTCAATATGTCAGATTTCAAGCCGCATGTTTCAGGATGCGGTCATCTACTGCCGTCGGGCATTAAGCAGGTGCCTGGGCATTAAGCACGCTGAGGTTGAGGCTAGGTTCATGCATGAGACATGTTCTCACTTTTGGAACATGTCCATCACAGTTAGAAGCCCCCCCCCCCCTCTCTCTCAGGGGGAAGGCAGGAAGCTTTTATCATGAAGGGAGACTCCAAACGTGTCCTCCATCCACCCTCGGACTGCAGCGCCGCCCCATTGAAACACAAAGATAGCAAAGCCAACACAGACAGGTATGCAGGCCATCACAACATACAACGGGCATGCAGTTTCGGGGATCTGGACAGGTCTGCAACTACATTGGCACATCAACTGCCTCGAGTTGCTGGCAGTTTGCTTGCACTGGGCCGCCTAATAAAGCCGCTACAGGGCAAAGACGTACTGGTCCGTATGGACAACATTCACATGTTGCATGTTGCAACTCGCCCGCCATCTCCTCTTTCGGAGTCAGAAGCATCTGAGGTCCCTTCTTGCCATTCATATTCCAGGGGTGCTCAATCGTGCAGTCGACGAGTTGTCACAACTGTCTCCACTCCCGGGAGAATAAAGACTCCATCCCCAGTTGGCCCAACTGATTTGGAGTCGTTTCAGATCCGCACAGGTAGACCTTTTTGCCTCTCCAGAAACGTCCCACTGCCAGTTGTTTTACTCTCTGACTGAGGGATTACTCGGTTCAGATGCACTGGCTCACAGCTGGCCCCGGGGACTACGCAAGTATGTGTTTCCCCCAGTGAGCCTACTAGCACAGACATTGTGCAAAGTCAGGGTGGACAAGGAGCAGGTCCTGCTGGTAGCCTCTTATTGGCCCACCAGTACCTGGTTCCCAGAACTAATGAGTCGGGGCACCCTGTGGCACAGATATCTGGAGACTACATGTCTGGTCCCTGGACGGGACACGGAGGTTCTAGATGACCTACCTCAAGGGGTAGTGAACACCATCACTTTAGCGTGAGCACCATCTACGATACAGGTGAATGCCTTGAAGTGGAACCTGTTCGAGGAATGGTATTCTTCTCACTGAGAAGACCCCCGAACTTGCTAGATCAGAGCCGTGTTTTCCTTCTTGCAGCAGGGGTTGGAGCGAAGGCTGTCTCCCTCCACCCAGAAAGTCTACACTGCCGCCATCTCAGCCCACCACGACTTGGTGAAGGGTAAGTCAGTTGAGAAAGCATGACCCGGTCATCAGGTTCCTTAGGGGGGTGAGGAGATTAAATCCACCCCACCCTCCTTCTTTAACATCCTGGGGTTTGTCTCTGGTGCTCAGAGCACTCCAGAATGCCCCATTTGAGCCCTTGCAATCAGTAGACTTAAAAATATTGTTTCTAAAGATGTTGCTCCTGGTGGCACTGGCCTCCAATAAGAGGCTAGGGGAACTGCAGTTTTTTTTGGTCGACGAATCGTGCCTAGATGTCAGGCCAGATGATTCTCAGGTTACTGATGCCTCAGCCCGAATATGTGCCCAAGGTTCCCACCACTCCTTTCAGGGACCCGGTGGTAAACCTGCAAGCGCTGCCTGTGGTTGAGCTCACTGTACTAGGAGTTGGTGACACCCAACACGTTTGCTATATTCTATAGCCTATGCGTAGACCCGGTATCCACCTGTGTTCTCGCCTCAGACGGGTAGAAGACACCAAGTGGACCTGGCCTGTGTCAGCCAAGATATGCGCTGTTACTCCAGAGAGTTCCTATGGGTAAACCCTGTGAGTCCTCCATCACCTTCGGCTGCCGGCCTATATTCCACTGAATCCTTGAGAACCAGGTTTAGGCTGGGAGCCATATGTGTATAATTTCCACAGCTGCTCCTAAACGGAAGCTCATGTATTTCCCTTGGGGGTACCCATCTTTGGGGGATGGAGTCACCCCAGTAACTTCCATATGTAGTCAACCCTACAGGGCTGGTCCATATGTCATCTCCATAAAACTCCTTTGTCGTAGAATGTGGTTCCACAGCGTTCCTTTTCCAGTGGGAAGGGCACATTTTTCCAGTGTTATCCAATAGTCACTGGGTCATGCAGAACAGCAGTTATTGGCTTTTCTGCGTGAGCCCGATCCTGTCTTACAAGAGGGATTGGAGGTTTTCGCAGGATGCTGGAAGGTGTGGTAACAGTGGCGCATTGGTAGGGATTCCTATTCGTTGATTTTCTAGCAGTTTTTGTGTTAAACATTTTTTACAGCAGAGTATTTATGGAGCTTAAAATATGACAATATGATTTGAATTTGAATTGTGTAAATTTGAATTATTTACAAGTGTAATCTACCATCAGATGTCTCCACCACTTATTTAATCCAACAAAATGCAATAATTAAAATTTACACAATTCAAATTCAAATCATATTGTCATATTTTAAGCTCCATAAGTTTTAACTTTTTCAGCAAAACCCTGCCAAAGATACATTTTGAGTAAAAATATTTTTTCATTTCTTTTTTATTAAAGTCCGCGTGAACCGGAAGTTGCAAACAACTTTTCTCCAGTGTTGTGACGTATTTCCCAGTGAAAAGGAATATTGAACAGAGGGCAGGGTTTTCCTCTAGCGCTCCTCCTCTCCATCTCTCACTAACGGTTTGAGGGGAGTGGCTAAGCGTTTCCCAACCCAAGTCGTCAAACCTACATCATCAGAGAAGGAACGCCATTCCAGACCGGAATTAACTTTTCAGACTCTGATTAAAGATTACGACGGCAAACAATTTTTTTCTGTGTATTAACTTGCACGGATTAATTGTTCACCACAAGACTAGTAATAGTAATAGTGATTTTAAACATTTCCTACACTCTTTTCTCAGATGTCATTTAGAGGCTTTGACACTGTAACATTAACACATAAATCTTACTTTTTGATTTTAGGTGGAAAAAACCTGCAGTTTTATGGTGTTTCAACAAGACAAGGACAGCCAACATTTTCCTCGAGGATTCTATTCAAACATTACTATAAATTCCATCAATACACAGTCAGAATTTTTGTGTATTTGCACAAAATTGCACATCAGATACAGACGTATTCCAAAATTTTCAGACTTTGATATGAAGCATTTATTGGACAGTCCTGCACCTCCATCTGATAACAACTACTGGCAGAAAGCATGGGATGAAGCAATGGAATATAGAAAGAATCATGTAAAGGACCCAAATCATTTTAAACCACCAAAGAAACAGTCCTTCATGGTCAGAGAGAACTTCTGTAAAAAGTTCACACTTGACTCCAAATTTAAAATTACAGCTCCTGGTAAAGAAGATTTATACAGAAGTAAGTTCAAAATGGATATTTATGATGTCACTTATTCAGATAGTAAACTACAAATCTTAAAAAGACGTAATTATGTTGTGGTTTCGCTTGACAACAATGGTAAGCCAGTTCATTATGAACCGGTTACAGGTGAAATTTCTGCACAGTTTCCAAGAACATCCATAATCGATGCGATCAGAGTACTGGGAGTCATAGCTGCAATCAAAGAAGGTGCAGCAAGGAATGCTTTAGGAAAACTGTCTCCCACAACTGTGAACGGAGGTGGCGAGACTGTGAGCGGAGGTGGCGAGACTCTGAGCGGAGGTGCAGGTGTGGCTGCAGGCGTGGGCACAGGTGTGGCTGCAGGTGTGGGCACAGGTGTGGCTGCAGGCGTGGGCACAGTTGTGGTTGCAGGTGTGGGCACAGTTGTGGCTGCAGGCTTGGGCACAGTTGTGGTTGCAGGCTTGGGCACAGGTGTGGCAGACGTGACGACAGCCGTGACTACGCCCACAGAAAAGGCAGACGTGACTAGAGCCGCGACTATGCCTGTGACTACGCCCACAGAAAAGCCAGGCGTGACTACAGCCGCGACTAAGCCCACAGAAAAGGCAGAGCTGACTACAGCCGCGACTACGCCCACAGAAAAGCCAGGCGTGACTACAGCCGCGACTAAGCCCACAAACAAGGCAGAGCTGACTACAGCCGTGACTACGCCCACAAACAAGGCAGAGCTGACTACAGCCGCGACTACGTCCACAGAAAAGGCAGAGCTGACTACAGCCGCGACTACGTCCACAGAAAAGGCAGAGCTGACTACAGCCGCGACTACGTCCACAGAAAAGGCAGAGCTGACTACAGCCGCAATTACGCCCACAGAAAAGGCAGACATGACTACAGCCGCGACTACGTCCACAGAAAAGGCAGAGCTGACTACAGCCGCAACTACGCCCACAGAAAAGGCAGATATGACTACAGCCGCGACTACGTCCACAGAAAAGGCAGAGCTGACTACAGCCGCGACTACGTCCACAGAAAAGGCAGACATGACTACAGCCGCGACTACGTCCACAGAAAAGGCAGAGCTGACTACAGCCACAGAAAAGGCAGAGCTGACTACAGCCACAGAAAAGGCAGATGTGAATGCAGAAATTTACACATTTGGCAGATGCTTTTATCTAAAGCGACTTGCATCTCAAGGAACACATCTTTTACATTTTAATCAGTTCTTGCTTTCCCATGGAATCAAACCCATGACTTTGTCATTACAAGCGCCAAAGCTCTACTGTTTGAGCTACAAGAAGGATAGATTTGACTACTGCCGCGACTGCTGCCACAGATAAGCCAGACGTGACTACAGCAGTGACTACGCCCACAGAATAGTCAGACGTGACTGGGATCATAAGTTCTGAAGGACCATTGATCTTCACAGAAATGTCAAATGTTTTGACATCTAAATCAAAATTTCAGATTTTTTTAAATCCCTTTTTTTAAGTATAACCCAAAAAATGTCATTTTTGAGGACTGTTCTTTAATATCTGCTGTATAAACCTCAATACTGTATATCCCAGTATAGAAAAAAAGGTTTATGAACAATGCTAATAATAAATGCATTTCAATTACACAGAATGTACCCATAAAACTACACATCTAAAATTTTGAATAAAATGCACCGAAAATATTTTTTCTTATTCGTTTTTTATGTTCCTGTTAAACTTTCTTTACAATTGTATACAACTGTTACAACTGAAGAGTAGTGATTATTAGTTTTGGAATACAAAATAGTGTGAATCTAAATAAATGTATGTTTCCTTTATTGAACCCAATTTTGTAAAGTGTTCTCTTTATGTTATGACTTTATGTTATGAGTCGGGTCATAAAATAAACTGGGGGCTCGTCCAGGATTAATATTAGTTTGGAGTTAGGGGTTTTTAGTTATTGGATTATAAGGGCACTTCGCCCAGGTGAAAAAAACTCAGCCTTCTGGGACTTCGGGTCAACTGGGAAAAGAGCAAGCTCTCCCCTGTGCTGAGCATCTCTTTTCTCGATGTGGAGTGGGACTTGGTCAATATGACAGCGCGTCTCATCAACGAGTGCAGGCAGTCTGTGCTAAACTGCCAGAATACGTTCAGGCGGAAGACAGGGGTTCCACTGAAGCAATTTCAGAGGCTCCTGGGGCATATGGCATTTTCAGCTGCGATTACGCCGCTCGGATTGATGCATATGAGACCACTTCAGCACTGACTACACAGTTGAGTCCCGAGATAGGCATCGCGCCACGGCATGCTCTGTGTGGCCATCACACCGAGCTGTCGTCAAACATTTAGCCCATGGTCGGACCTTGCTTTTCTACGCAAATATCTGTTTCCCCCAGTAAGCCTTCTCCCACAGACCCAGTGCAAGGTCAGGGAAGACGAGGAGCAGGTCTTGTAAGTTGCACCATACTGGCCCAACCGGACCTCATTCCCAGAACTGATGCTCCTCGCGACAGTCCTCACCTTGGCGGATTCCCCTGAGGAAGGACCTTCTTTCTCAGGGACGGTGCACCATATGGCACCCACGTCCAATCCTCTTGAACCTCCACGTGTGGTCTCTAGGTGGTGGTAGTGGTAGTTGACACTGTCACTTCAGATTGAGCCCCCTCTGCTAGGCACACTTATGCTTTGAAGTGGAGTCTGTTCGCTGAGTGGTGTTCTTCCCGATGGGAAGACCCCCAGAAATGCCCAATCGGCTCTGTGACTTCCTTCAAGAGGGATTGGAGTGGAGGCTGTCCGCCTCCACCTTGAAGGTGTATGTCACCACCATTGCAGCACATCATGATGCTGTTGATGGCAGGTCACTGGGAAAGTACGACCTGGTTAAATCCTCCCAGGTCATGCCTCATCCCCTCCTGAGACCTCTGCTGTTCTTAATGCTTAATTTTAATGCTCTTCAGATGAGTTCCCCACTCGGCGAACCTTAAATCAAGTTCCTCCAGCATCCTTCAGCAGACCGACTCAGCGGAGGCATCTGACGCCAGGCCCAGTACTCATGTGGACTAGATGCCCATTTGATGTGATTCCCCCTCGGTAATCCCATATGTGTATTGTCCATGAAACAGTTTCCCTGTCGGTAAACCTGTGTCTTTCCCTGGGCGGTTCTGCTCTGCCCTGTCTTTGCGATGTAGCAGCTCCTCCTTTTGCTAGGTAGGACCTACCACAGAGACCTTCCTTATGTAGCACTGCCCCACGGGTCCATCCATATGTGTACTTCCACACGTTACCTCCCTTCGGGCAGGGTGTGGTTTCCGTAGCGTTCCTCTCCTTTGGGATTGGGCACGCTTCCCCAGCATTTTGGTCATGTCTGAAAAACGGGAATTGAATTTCGAAGCACTCTTCCCTGGGGTAGGAACAGCAGCTTCGACCGTCCCCAGAGTAAACCCTGTCCCTTCCATCCCACTGAGTATGGAGGCTACCCCTCGGGCTTGCATGGGGCTCTGGATATGTTACGACATTGTGAGAGCAGTTTGCCAAAAGGGCATGCGGCAGCTTACGTCTGCGTCTCCAACACTTGTAACACAGTTCATTGGCCATGGCGCTTTCCATAGGGACTCCATGACGTCAGTCCGACGTAATGTCGAACGCAGTCCCAGCATCAGACGTCACGCCCATGGACCGTTGGCTGAACGTCTGATGCATATGTCACACTTTTCTGGAAACAATTCAGAAGTTTCGAAGTCAGATCTGATAGGTTGAACCCTACAGGATGTTTGGGAGACATGTGTGTCATGCCCCTAAACATGACGTGGAACAAAACGAACTGTGATTGGTTGCGTTACATGTCAGTCAGACGTCCTCTTGGGCGATCCTTTAACAAGAAAAGCTGCGATAGAGTCCAGACCTTTTGCTGTCAGTCTACGCGAGACTACGTCGAACATGACTGACTTAATGGGAACGTCTAGGTTACTGATGTAACCCCCATTCCCTGAAGGAGGGAACGGACACGTTACGTCCCCCCTGCCACAGCCCTGAACCACTTCTGAATGACCGAGATCCTGTCTCGGATCCTCAGCAAAGCATGAATAAATGGAGTATGCCGGTCCTATTTATCCCTGTATGTCCAGATAGGTGGAACTCGGCATGCAAATCTCACTGGCCAATGTCCATTAGAGGCTGACATTTTTTTGTGAATTCCACGGGATGGGAAACAAAATCACCATTAACCACGATTGGGACTGGACGGGAAAAAATATCAGCGGGAGTGGGCAGGACCGGGAATCGTAATAACACTATGATACCCAACTTTATACACAAATATATCGTTTATATAAATAAACTATATATTTTAATTTTGAACTCAATTCTAGTTGCCCTGCCTCTCCTGTTTGCTTTGGTGTGGCTGGTTAAGTGAATGGCGTGCTCCACCCGTAACAGTTGGTGGCGGTAATGCACCAAGTTGGTATGCCAATGCCAACCACCAATAATATTGGTTGAAGAAGGAAGTGAAGAAGAAGGCTTCCTCATCCCATGCACTATGTAGCCGCGAAAATCATAATCAAAACGGAGTCAGATATGAAAGCCACACTGCAACGACTACTTTGGGGAAAATTATACCTCTGTTGTGCTCACTGACATTTCTGGCCGGTCTGAAGTAACGGTCTGAGTTGAGTTGTGTGTGTGTTTGCATGGAGGATTTACATTAAATTTAATATTGTATGCATTGTTTAAGTTGGCTTTCAGTTCAGTATGTAAGACTGAAAATACTGGTTGAAGCCTGGTCTGAGACAAAAGGGCCCTGCTGGCTAATTAACATTCGACCTCCCCCATACAACCTCACTTCCTCTCAGAAACAACTAAGAACTCACACAAGAACATGGTTTAATGTGAATGTTTATCATTGACTGTTATGTTTTTGGTGTCATTTGAAATGTCTCAAAGTGAGTGGTACAGATATCTCATATCCAGATAGATAAAATAAAAGGTAATAAGGTTTATAGAAGTTTAGAGAAAACTGGTTCAGAGATAAGGCCAGGTAAGGCCACCCCCTTTTAGTTGGATAGAAGCCATTTGAGGGTGCCACTCTCTGGTCTCTTCTTTGCTGGACAGGAATTGAATAGGTGGTCTCTCTCTCTCTCTCTCTCTCTCGCTCTCTCTCTCTCTCTCTCTCTCTCTCTCTCTCTCTCTCTCTCTCTCTCTCTCTCTCTCTCTCTCTTTCTCTCTCTCAGGTACAAGCTGGGTAAGATTATTTGGTGTAACCAATGTATAACCCTGTTCTAGATATTTGAATTAATTGTGGAATTGATCTCTGATATCTGAAATGTTAAATTGTTACATGTGATTATTATGACCGCCGCTAGCGTAGCTAGCGAAAGCGGTCATATAGGGATTGTCAAAGTTTTTTTTTTTTTTTTTTTTACTGAATTTTTGGTCAACGATACCAGGGACACCGAAACACCGGGGAACATGAAATTTGGTGGGCATGTAGCCCCACTAGACTTTTACGGAAAAATTTCGTTTGGTCCCCGGGGGCCACTCCCCCCCCCCCCGCGCTGGGCCCCCCCAAACCCAAAAAAGGCAGTTTTTCCTAAATAACTACCTGAACCGTGGCACCGAGGATGAAGACATTTTTATGGTATGTTGCTCTTAAGGGCCCACATCAACCTAGCCCATAATCACTCATTTGTGATTTGCGCCCCTCCCATAAAAACTGAAAATGCAATATTATTCTGCTTTAATCGCCCCTATCTTCAGTTGAGATGTTCAGAACTGCACCATATTTCATGTGAATGATTAACTTGACATCCTCTGGGGGTATGCTAAGTTTCGTAGAATTTCATCCAAGGGGGGGTATAAAATAAATTAATTTATGTGCACATTTAGTGACTGTACACTCATCGGCCTGTAGATGGTGGTGTTGAGCGAGGGGTTGCTGGTTTAGGATGATACTGTCACACACACACATGCAGGAATACAAACAAACACAAGCATGCACACACACTGACATCCACGCGCACAGACACACACACATACAAATCCACATGCACAGACACACACACACAAACACACACGCGCACACACATGTACGCACGCATACATACACGCACAGACACACAGACACACACATACACAAACACACACACATACACAAACACGGTTACCAGCTGGAGTGCCTTCGAGAGCCAACAGAGGCCACTCCACACTAGACTGTGATCACTCCTTCAAACACTACATTTCCCATAACACACTGCCCGGACTCATCAGCACTCATCTCTTTCACCTTTTTCTTATCACCTTGTTTCACTCACACCATAAATACCTGGTTTTCACATTCACTCATCGCGAAGTCTTGTTGTACTGTTAGTCTGTATTTATGAGCGTTTATCCCGTGTTTGTTTTCTGTTTTTGACCCTGGACTGTTTATTGGACTCTGTTTATTGCTGCCTGCCTTGACCACTGCCCGTTTACTGGATTTCGAGTTTGGATTACCCTTTATTTAATAAAGCTGCGTTTGGATCAATCTTCATGTCTCGGAGCATTCATAACACTTATATACATAAACACGCAATACAGCCAAATTGCTCCACGTCATTTATTTTTGTGGAAAGCCAGTGCAGGCCTGAGCAGCGGTCATATTTTGTACCGCCATGCGGTACATCTAGTTCTAACTGATTTTGACATTGTTCATTTAATGGTGAAAAGGAATAGTCAAACATTCGCTCACTATTAGTGAGGCACAGATATTAGAACCTTTCATTTATGGAGTCAGATGAAATAACCAGTAAATATATGATTAATATATTGCATTTAATCAAAAAATACTTTGCCTCGAGAAAAGGACAGTAACACGTTAAGACCTTCCGCGCTGGTCGGACGCCGGACTTTGGGCCGATTTAGCGCGAGCTTACACAGTTCAATAAAATAACATAAAAAAACTACAGCCCATCGGCATGCTGTAATCTGTAGGCTACTCTATTTTTTACTAACTGACAGATTCCCGAAGTGGGAGGGAATGGGAGTCATTTTTCTGGGATTGGGATGGGACCGTCTAATGTCCATAGGCTCGTTCTGGTACCACTTGAAGGTGATTGGGCTCCAAGGTGAGACCCCATGACGTCAGTTTGACGAAACGTCTCCGTTCCCTCCTTCAGGCAATGGGGGTTACAATAGTAATAGACGTTGTTCCAATTTAGCTCACTTTAAGTATATCAGTTTAGCATACTAAAAGTACAGTTGCAGGGTATTTATATTAAGTACATAAATATGTAAATGTATTTGTATTATACTAAGCCTATAATAAATGTATTTCAAATATATTTTGGTATTTTTATTTTTCACTGGAGTGGTTAGATCCAGCTGGGTTGCTAGTCAATCCTTCCAACAGAGCACTGTATGTTTTAATATAATAATTTAATTTGATATATTTTGTAATAATTTGGCGGGGGTCGAAATTTGGCACAACACCTGGTTGAGATTTAATCTCTGGTGGGGGGAAGCTGTTCAGGGCCTGGTTTCTGCCAGGTGACATGAAGGTTAGCGTTTAAAGTGGCCCAAGGTAAGCCTTTGAAGATTAGATAGGTTATTTTCAGATTTTCACTACTAAAACTAAGTGTGGCGTTTGAATTCACACTCGTCTTCTGTGAAAAGTGTGTGTTTGTGTTTGTGTGTGGGTGTGTGTTTGTGTAAGTGGTGCGTGTGTGTTCCTGTTGTGCATCTGCGCTCCATTAATATGATGTGTTGGCGTTTTCTGAAGGACAAAGATTGACTGTGACTGACCAAAATACAGGCATCTGATTGGCTGAGCCCTCGTCATCAGTGTGTGTTTGGGATGAGGGATGTTTTTCCAAAACTACCATCATTTCTATGAAATAGTTGAAATGTGTCACATTGAAATGTGAATTTAATGAGCTGACGCTTGTAAAATGTATAATTAAGGCTTTAAAAATCATGATAAAAATTAAAATTGTGATTTAAAAACATTCTGCTGATTTAACACTGTAGCTTCAGCTCGGTTCAGACAGATTATATTTCATCATCTTAAAATGACCTTTGACCTTCTGTCTGACTCAGTCTGGTTTATTCTGTACTAAAGGTCAGAGAGTGACATCAAGGGTCAAAGTTCAGGCAGATTAAAGCTTCTGATGAGCTTCATTTGATAAGAAATGTTCAGGACAATAACTCTGCAGTGACTGGATGTTTTAGTTATATTGTTTAATAAAGTCCATAACTTCCTAAATAACTCGTTTGGTGACTCTAATGTGAAATTGCAGCAGGGGTGTTTGTTAGGTTGTGTATTTCTGAAGCACTTTTATTTTAGTAGATACTATTATAGTTTTTAATCATATGTTGAATTCGTTTTTGAATTGGAATTTTTATATTTTCTGTTTTTATTTTAAATTAAGCTAAAGTCTTAGTAATTTTGTAGTCTTTTTCTGTCTTTTTTTAATGTCTATATAGCTTTTATTATTTATTTTTTTTACTTTTAGTTATTTGAGTACATGAAGTTAAACTAAATAAAAATGAGAAATGTTTCCTTGGCAACTACAGCTTAAAATAAGGTCACGTTTTTATATTTTATTTCATTTCAACTAATAGTTTTTTTAGGGTTTAATTTGAGTTTTAGTTAATTATAATATCCAGCTGAAATAAAAATCTTAACTTTTTTTATTTTTTTATGTATTTTTTATTTTATTTCAAGTAACATTAGGTTAACCTTCAAGTAGTTAACGATAAAGTTTTTTTATGTTTTTGTCTCAGTTAAAGTGTATTTTATTTAAAGCACAAATGTTTTTATGGTTTAATTTTAGTTTTAATTAACTATAATAATAATAATAATAATAATAATAATTATATATATAATAAAAATATGTAATTTTTATTTTATTACTTTTTTATTATATTTTTAAGTCACAAAAATTGTTATGGTTTTAGTTTAGTTAACGATAATAACAGCTGAAATATAAGTTTATAAGTTTGTTATTTAAGGCACAAAGGTTATTATGGTTTTAGTTTAGTATCGATTAACTATAATAACCCTGTTCTGAGATCAAATTAGCAGAATATTTAAGAAGAATGTAAAAATGTTAAAAAAAGTAACTAAAACTGCTGCTTCTGTTTGTGTTTAATGCTCATGTCTGGATTATAGTGTCTGACTCATAACTAACTTTATTGTGCTTAATATTTAAGCTTTGCAGATGTGACTGACGTCTCTCGTGTTCCTGTCACACTCTGAGTTTCTTCACAGAAATCTTCTTTCTCCTCGGACAGAATCATTAACCGGCCGCTGACCTGCAGGTCATTAGCTGGACGTTTGTCGTCTGGTGTTTCAGAGGAACGACACATGACGAGGATTCCTCACACACACTTCATCTGAACTAAAGAGTTGGAGAAGAGATAATATTCCTCTGAACAGTCAGAATGAAACACGCATGATATAACATGTTTAATTAAAGGTGCATTGTGTAAGTCATTTTGCAGAAGAACATTGTTTTGGTTGTGCTTTGTCTATGCATAACTCTGCGGATGAATATGATTCGTTCTCATAATTAAGAAGAGAGAGATTATCCCACTGCTCATAAAACATTCACTATAGTCTTAGAGATTTACCCAGTTTAGATGAGAGGATCTCAAGCTGACTCACTGAAGACGTTACTGTAGCATTCTGGGGAAAATGGTTATTCTGAGGAGGTGTATTAGTGCTTGTATTAGATTAGTTGTATTAGATTTTTAATTACAAATTGTTTCATTTTAATCACTATACCACTATGCATTTAATAATTAAAATTTGTTTTTGGTGTGTTTATGATTTAATTCCCAAACGCTCATACTGAATTGCACCAGGAGATGGAGACACTCACACGCTTTATTTGTAGGAAATTTTGAAATGTTATTATTTTATAACAAATTTTTTTTTTTTTAGCAATTAAGTTCAGGTCTTTCTGTGACAAAAAAAAAATTTTTTTTTTTTTGGACAGTAATTTTAAAAGCTTATGACACAATGTGTTTCTGCAACCAGACCCAGATTAAACTGCATCTGATGCAAGAACATCTTTTATTATATTATTATTAAAGAGCATTAATATTTGAACATTATAGGCCATGCTTCAAAATGAAAAGGGATTATACCTCAGGATATCATTTCATTTGCTTTGATGTTTTTAAATGCTCTTTCACATTTATTTTCCTGTGCTAAAAGATAGAAATAAATGTTATTCATTTACTTTCACCTCTTAAACCATTTAATAAGCTGATAAAGTTTGATGT
>CM040826.1:38338270-38358270 GCA_022828995.1 Vimba vimba
TAAATATTTGTTTATTATACTGTAATTTTATATTTGTTTTATTATGCTATATTTTTTTAAATATTTGATTTATTGCACTATTTTATTTTTGGTTTGCTAAAATTGTAGTATCATATATTTTACATACAATATTGTAGTTTTTAAATACAATATAGTTTTATTGTTTTTTATTAATGCTCAAAGTTATTTGAAAAAGTTGTTAAACTCATTAAGACAACACTAATGTAATAATAAAAAAAATAAATAAAAAAATAAATAAATAAAATAAAAGCACCAATAAATTCAGGGAGAGAGAGTCTAGTGCTTTTGTCTGGAAACCCAGAGGTCGCAGGTTCATTCTCACGTAGGTTGAAGAGTTACAGAGATGCCTGATGAGCTTTTAACCTCTGGTTAGCCTAGTAAACCTGCACTTTCTGTCGTTTAATCTCGGATTAAAAAGTATCTGTCCCACATTGCAAAAATACATTTCCTCACTCAGTATTTTTGTCTTGTTTTCAAGTACAAATATCTAAAAATAATTTTTTGCATTGCAGTAAACTGGTGTCCACCTGCTTAAAAAGTGCATTATTTATGTATTATGTATTAATTTTGCATGCAAGTGTTAATTTAACATCCTTTTGATCACATGCAAAGCAGCCCAGAATAAAAGTGAACAAACACACGCACGCTTTGCTGCAGGAATGATGAATCTCTCATCAGTAATGTGGTGAGTGAGTTCATTCCCGCTGCCGAACATTTAAAGGAATTAAATGACAAGTCTGAAATAGAGAGAAGAAAGTCAGGAAAACAAACCACATTCAATGAAAGAGTACGACTCCGCACCCAGTAAACAAAGACATGGTCCAAATCAAAGATCCATGCGTGTGTGTCAGAACTGTAATAAATGTGTGGTCACGCAGATCAAAACAATACATCGACATATTTCCTCTTATTATGTGACCAGACCAACAGCAGATAAAACCCACCCGCAGCTCATAATGAATGTATTTACCTCTCCAACTCTTTTAGTCTTGTATTGTTAGACTTTTTGACTCTGGCTATAAATTGTGGTCCACATTGCAGCTAATTTTAACCAATAACCACCCATATAGACCAGAAAAGAGTCAGACTGACATGTAACGTGACCAACCACAGTTTGTTGTGTTCGGCATGTTATTTAGGGCTGGTAAATCTAAAAGTAGACATAACTTATCAAAAAAGGCAGGATGTACAGTTGTATGTTTAGTTCCTATTAGGTAATTCAATTAAAATGCTTAATTTCTTTCAAAGAATTGATGCCATTGTAACCCCTCTGGTTGTACTTCCACCACTATGACCGGGATTCAAACCGGCATTTCCGACATGGGAGGTGGGAGCGCTAACGAGGACGTTAAACACCGTAGCTTCTAGTGTCAGTCGCAGGCCTCAGTTACACTCACCCCCCCTTAAACTCCCCCCCCACCCGGGTCACGGCACCACTGCGTACACTCCGGTTGTACTCGCACTCCAAGCAGGATTCGAACTGGAGTCTCCGTCATGGGAGGCGGGCGCAGTAGTTGCTATTGCACCTCTTAAATAATAATTAATTCGTTACATTTATATAGCGCTTTTCTGGGTACTCAAAGCGCTTTTACATATGGAAGGGGGAATCTCCTCAACCACCACCGATGCGCAGCATCACCTGGATGAGGCGACGGCAGCCATTTTGCGCCAGAACGCCCACCACACACCAGCTCTCACCAGTGGAGAGGAGACAGAGTGATGAAGCCAATCAGTATGTATGGGGATGATTAGGAGGCCATGATGGACAGAGGCCAAGGGGCAAATTTGGCCAGGATGCCGGGGTTAAACCCCTACTCTTTTTTTCGAAGGATATCCTGGGATTTTTAATGACCACAGAAAGTCAGGACGTCGATTTAACGTCTCATCCGCTCTTTGACAGTATAATGACCCCATTACTATACTGGGGCGTTAGGAGGACCCACACAGACCTTGAGTGGGTTCAAAGCTCCATGCTCTCAGACCTGCCTGGCCAGCCCAGGGAGGGTGCCTCTGTCCCGGGCACTGATAGATCCGTATGTCTACTGGAGCTCGATATGGAGCAAAGGCGGTCAAAAATGGACCCTTGAGGTGTCGAGGAGAGGGTAAGAAGGTGCAGAGCAGGGTGTCCCTCCTCATCATGAGTACCACTCAGAGTCACTCTGGGTGGGGATAAAATCCAGATTCCACCGCAGTGGAGCTCTGGAAGTATGAAACCTCCAGGAAAAGACAGGCTGGTTTTCTCAAAGTGCATCCCAGGCAGGGTGCACCTTTCCTGGGCATGAATCAAACTCAAATGCCCATGGAGGAATTGACCCTGGACTGTTACATTCACTCCCTAAACCTCACTCCCATCCGGGTCACGGCACCACTATAATCCCTTCGGTTCTACTCGCGCCGCTCCGAGCGGGAATCGAACTGGCGTTTCTGGTATATGGGAGGCGAGCGCGCTAACAAGGACGCTAAAGACAGCAGATCGTTAATCGTTAACTGGCCTCTGTTACACTCACCCCTGAAAACCTCACTCCCATCCGGGTCACGGCACCACTGTAACCCCTCCGGTTATACTGTCACCGCTATGACCAGGATTCAAACTGGCATTTCCGACATGGGAGGTGGGAGCGCTAACAAAGACTTTAAAGACCACAGCCTCTAGCATCAGTCGCTAGCTGGTCTGTTAAACTCTTCTAAACCCAAATCTATCCGGGTCACGGCACCACGGCATTTGTACATTCTGCATACATTTATAGGCAGTAAAACAAATGCTACCATGATGTACAAATGCTAATTTTAATAATATATTTTTCTGCATTACTGTAATGAGTTGTTTATAAATGTGCGTAATTGTCATGAAAACAGTGTTGCAGTGCAAAAACACTCTTGATGGTCCTCAATGGAGGTGTAATGTTGCTAAAGCAGAATATTTTCTTATTTCTTTTGGTGTTGGACTGAGATTCAACCGCAAACCTTTCCACCCTGACTCCAGGAAAATGTGTCAAGTAGAACTTTTGTTGTTTTGAGGAAACTTGATATTTTTTTGTGTAATTATGCATCAGACTCTTTCTGGCACTGTTTCTTGTAATTTGATATTGTTTGACACTTTCTGTGTTTTCAGGCTCAGACAATATTCTCTGTTGACTATCCGTCCGTGTGTGTGTGTGTGTGTGTCTCGCAATGTTTTTTCTCCATTTCTGTCACCTGATGGAGTTTGGGTTCCTTGCCACGGTCGCCTTTGGCCGCTTAGTTGAGGTCTTAGGGTGTGTTCACACTTTGCATGTTTGGTTGGATTAAAACGAACACTCTTGCGATTTCTCTGTTAGTGTGGTTCATTTCAATGAGTGTGAACGCTGCCCTCCGAACCAAACGAGGACCGAGACTTCGTCCATTTCCAAATGAACTCTGTTGCAGTTTGCCTGTAAAAAAATGAACGCAACACAGCGTTCTTTGAGTTCTCAGCTGGTAGAAATACCATCATATGTACACAGACAATGAGCACATTTAACGCACAGCATTATTTTGAATGTTCCGTCGCAATATATGTCATAAACGCCTTTTTTTGTTTCATATCATTAGGTTAAGGCTTAAAGGTGCAGTGTGAACACTAAGCGAACCAGGACAATATCACTTTATTTTTGACCAAAAGAACCAAGAGAACTGAACTACAAGTGTGATAACACCCTAAAGGACACTTAATATCAAGCAATATTACGGATTTAATATTACAAAACTTGAACTGAGTTGATCTGAATAAAGACACTGTCTTCTGTAGAGCTGCCATTGAGCTTCTGTTGCTGAATTGAATTTGTTTCATAATCAATGAAATTTAAAGTTATTAAACCGAACCGAATTGAGCTGAATAATGATGCTGTTATCTTTTTAGAGCTGCTTTATAGCATAATTTGTCTCATATTTGAAGTTTGCATCGATTACTTTCCCGTTTGTTACTGTAAAGCTGCTTTGAAACTATTTCTATTATATAAAGCGCTATAAAAATAAAGGTGACTTGACCTGACAAAGCTGCTAATCTGAATACATTTGTGTGATATCCCGTAAACACAAAGATTCTCACGTAATTTGATCTGGTGCAACACACACACACAAACACACACACACACACACACACACACACACACACACACACACACACACACACACACACACACACACACACACACACACACACACACACACACACACACACACACACGCACGTCTTTGTTTATAGTTCTCTCTGAACACCTGCAAACAGCCTCTGGCTGTAATTTCTCTCTATCTTTGGCTCTTTCTCAATTTCCTGCAGTTGAGAATGCCCTCTTCCGTGTGTGTGTGTGTGTGTGTGAGAGAGAGAGAGTGGTATAAAAACAGCTTTCTTCTGGACTGTGTCCAGAGCTGCTCCATCAATCTTTAGATGTTTCTATTGGGCCAGTGGTCTGATGTGAACGTGGTCGTCATGGATACGTGTTCTTTTGTAGAGTGAGAAATACTGTACCAATCCAGCTCTCTCTCTCTCTCTCTCTCTCTCTCTCTCTCTCTCTCTCTCTCTCTCTCTCTCTCTCGCGCTCTCTCGCTCTCTCTCTCTCTCGCGCTCTCTCTCTGTTTCTGTTTGTCTCTCTGGTGTCTGTGAGTGAAAGATTCACTTCTGTCCTTTATTCATTCATTCACTCCATCTCTCACGGGAACCATGATGAAAAGACAGAGACGGAACACACACACACACACACACAGAGAGAGAGAGTTCTCTCAGGTGTGTGTCTCTGGGTGTGAGACTTAATGATAAGTTTTAATGAGGGTGTTTTTCCCAGTGCACCACTGAACTGAATGTGTGTGTGTACCGCCAGGACTTGCCTAAATGTCCCTAAAACTACAGTAAAATCTAAAATCAGCACTCTTGACAAAAAAACAGTTCAGTGTGGTTCTATGTAGAATTCAAGGGTTCTTGACTCCGTTTTAAAGAGCTCTTTATGCCAAAATGTCTTAAATGATTACATAATACCTTCATGTTTGACAGGTTATTTCAGTTGTTTTCTAGTGTTTCTAGAATGTACGAGCGGTTTAATTATTTTATAATTACAACTAAAAATGAATTGCAACAAACATAATAAATCAAAACTAAATCCATAAAATGTTCCCATGACGGAACCCTTGAAGATTCTGTTTAGAACCTTTTCCTCTTAGAGAGAACTTTGTGAAGAGCAGCAGAGAAGCAAGACAGATTAATATATATAGTTAATAATGTGTTAATGAACATGTTCAAAGGTTTGTGTTGAAGGTTTAGAGATGGAGGATAGAAACTGTCAATGCAACAAACGTGCTGGATTTGAACACGTTTAGCTTTAGACCTCATTAATGTTCATCTTACAATATCATTGACATTTTGACAACATTCAAGATAAAAAATATAAATCACTTATATTTTGATTAAAGTAAATCTATTTTAGCTGTTTGTGGACTTTTTTTTTTTTTTAACTATATTCATTCGATTCACATGACGTCACTGTAGCTTTGCGCCGCCATCTTTGCGACCGACGGTCTCAGTAATGCCTGCAATATGTTGTGCAGTTGGCTGCAACAACAGCCGAAAGAGGAACCCCGAACTGTATTTTATTCTATACCAAAAGAAGAGAGAAGAGAGAATCATTTATTTAAAAAAATTGAAGTCTCATGTTGGTTTGTGGTTAATTATATTTCCATTATACTCTCAGTGGCCAACATTAGACAGATATCGACAGATAATGTTTTGTCTTCATTTTATTGTTGGATCTGTTTAAATGCACTTTATCATGGTAAGTTAGTAAGATTTGGGGTTGTTTTGAATATAACTGTCTGTCTGTCTGTTAATACCTACCTAAATCTAATAAATATTTTTCTGAAGTTCATAAAGATATTGTCTTCGTCACATGCGCTTTAACGTTAGATGTTATGTTGTGTAAGTAACGTTAGCTCTGCAGACGATGCATAATTTCAGCCTTGAAATGCATATTAAAGGACTAGTTCTTCCAAAAATGATCATTCTGCCGTCATTTACTCACCTTCATGTGCAAATCCTTAAGTTTACTTTCCGTGGAAGACAAAGGGACATTTTTGAATATGTAGCCTAATGGAGACTCTTCTTGTCAATGTAATGAAAGTGAATGAGTAACGTTAGCCTACTGGGGGCTGTCACGCAAAAAAATGATAATATAAAATACAAAAAAACATCACAAAAGTATCATAAAAGTGATCTAATACGACTCGTCCGTTATATTAATATTGTTATTTATTCATATGATAGCTTTATGTGACGAACAAACTGCAATTTAAGTCGTTATATTATAATCACTGAGCTACCTCTTGATAGCTTTTAATCGCAGCCGAATCATTCAAAAAGATTCGACTCGAAAGATTCTTTCATTTCGATATTTGTGTGTATTAAACCTTCTTCTCTGTAATTGAACATATGTTCTTTAGGACAGATATGGCAGTCTTTTATGATATTCGGCTGATGTCTCTGGCTGTGCTGATGGACGGTTTAGATAGATTCATTCATGCCAGCCGAACAGCTGCAGATTCATAGATTCATTCATGACATCGCCTCGACTCTCATGAACGCGCGCCATGAAGCTCTATGACTTAAGTATTTCTATATCATGAAAGGCCAATTGGGGCAAGCCTGGGGCAGATAATAATGGACTAAAGAAAACTGGGGGTAACATATAAGGATCGGAGCCTAAAATAGAAATTTTCTCCAGGTATCTCGGTCTCTCTCTCTCTTATTCAAATGGGCAGTTTGGGCGGCCATACCGGGCGAGTCGGTCGCAAATATGGCGGCGTTCTATTTGTAGTGACGTAGGTGGCATCTATGAATTGGGACTTTTTGCTTATTTTGATGATAAAAAGTTAGACAATGTAATTTGTCTAGAGGTGTTTTATGGATTCCCATTTTTCTCAATTGATTTTCTCAAAGTGATTGTCATTAGTTTTTTTTTTTTTTTTTACTTTTTGTATTTATATCAATACAAATATAAAGATATACTTACAAATACAATATATAGATATAGAAACACTATATATATATATATATATATATATATATATATATATATATATATATATATATATATATATATATATATATATTTATATATATATATTTATTTATTTATTTTATATATATTTATTTATTTTATATTTATTTATTTATTTATTTATTTATTTATTTATTTATTTATTTATTTGAAATAGACAACAGCAGTTATTTAAAATATTAGAAATATTTCGTAACAACGTATAAAGGCCTTTACTGTCACTTTTGATCAATTTAATGAGTCCTTTCTGAATTAGTATTAATTTCTTTAAAAAAAAGTTATTATTATTATTATTTTTTTATTTTTTTATTGTCCAAAAATAATTATACATCATCAGTTTGCCTAAAATAATGGTGACACTTTCAAAAGATGTCATTTGCATTATTGAACATAAATTAATAATGAACCGCTTTTACAGCATTTATTGTTCATTGTTTGTTCATGTTGGTTCAAAGTGCATTGACTAATATTAACAAATAATACAACTTTTGATTCTAAAATGTATTAGTTAATGTTGAAATGAACATTAATATTCTGCTGCACTAATGTTGGTGCAACCGAATGAATCAGACCTTACTGTAAAGTGTTTTGTAATTTGTGTCCGTCTAATAGTTTTTGGATTTTGATGCCGTCCTCCAAAAACACACACTGAATCTCAGCTTGGCTAAGTTGAAGTTGGCGTGGATGTAAACAGTGCCGTGTTTGGAGGAAACGTCTCATTGTGTTCAATGTAAATGTGTCTCTTGCTGCATGTTGAGATGTTAAATGTAACCAAAGATTTTCCACAACAGAAACAATGTCCTTGTTTGCTGAAAACACCAGTGTGTGTCCCGACACCAAAGCCTGATCGCTTCATCTGTGAACCCAGTAGTCCAGCTCATAAACTCAAGGCTTTCAACTCTTGGTGATTGTTAGTGATGTGTATTTTTAGTAGCAAAATTATTTATTTTATTGCTACAAAACATACATGCATGTATCATTCCATGCATGTTCATTGCAATTCATTGCAGTCATTTTAGTATGCATGTTTGTTTGTCAAAAATCATCAAAGTATAGTGTTTTTATTAGGGGTGTAAAGATACAGCGGTCTTTAAATGATTCAATTAAAATTAAAAGTTTCTTAAGGGAAACATTTTTTATCTAATGCTGTAAATTTAGGGAGCCCTTACTTGCACATTACTATAATATTGAAGGTTAACAACAGAGACAAAACTATTAGCCTAAATTCAGTTGCTATTTATTTTTAGATATTAATAATCAACATTCAGATTAAAAAAAAGTATTAATAATTATAAAAAAATATTGTTTTTACTTCAATTTATTGTTGAAATAGGCTTATCATTCAGGCTACACAGTGACTGTCATTGTCATATATTTTAAACAGCCTACATTAAATAATCAAGACATCCTTAAAGGGGTGGTTGATTATGATTTGACTTTTCTAACTGTAGTTAGTGTGTAATGTTGCTGTTTGAGCATAAACAACATCTGCAAAGTTACAACGCTCAAAGTTCAGAGCAAAGGGAGATATTTGCTTTTAAAGAAATCGCTTTTTAAGGACTACAACAAACGGCTGGTAGAGACTACACCACATTCCTCCCGGGTTAGTGACATCACCAACCCTAGAATTTACATAAACCCCGCCCCCTGAACACGCTTTATAGATTATCATGACAGAATATGCTAATCAATGACTAGAAGATAACTACACATCAGCTTCATAAATTCATCAACTAACCGTTCAGAAATGTCCTGTTGCTTCTACATGTTGTCACTTCTTCTTGAGTCTCTCCATCATTGTCTGACTCCGGTTTGAACATAAAAGACTAAAAGTTTTTGACATTTTCAGTGCATGTCTGTGTGAGGTAATCGAAGCTGCTAAGGACATGAACTCTTGAAGCTCCGCCCCCTGTGCCGGGAGCAGCAGCTCATTTGCATTTAAAGGGACAGACACAAAACGGTGCGTTTTTGCTCACCCTGAAAAAGTGACAATTTTAACATGCTTTATAAAAATATCTGTGGGGTATTTTGAGCTAAAACTTCACACACACACTCTGGGGACATCAGAGACTTATTTTTCATCTTGTGAAAAGGGCATTATACCACCCCTTTAACAGGTTAAATAAAATATAATGAATTTATATAATGCAAATATTTAGAAAAAGAGTTAATTATGACCGCCGCTAGCATAGCTAGCGAAAGCGGTCATATAGGGATTGTCAAAGTTTTTTTGTTTTTTTTCCCGTCATCTACTGAATTTTTGGTCAACGATACCAGGGACACCGAAACACCGGGGAACATGAAATTTGGTGGGCATGTAGCCCCACTAGACTTGTACGGAAAAATTTCGTTTGGTCCCCGGGGGCCACTCCCCCCCCCCGCGCTGGGCCCCTCCAAACCCAAAAAATGCAGTTTTTCCTAAATAACTACCTGAACCGTGGCACCGAGGATGAAGACATTTTTATGGTATGTTGCTCTTAAGGGCCCACATCAACCTAGCCCATAATCACTCATTTGTGATTTGCGCCCCTCCCATAAAAAATGAAAATGCAGTATTATTCTGCTTTAATCGCCCCTATCTTCAGTGGAGATGTTCAGAACTGCACCATATTTCATGTGTATGATTAACTTGACATCCTCTGGGGGTATCCTCTGCTAAGTTTCGTAGAATTTCATCCAAGGGGGGGTATAAAATAAATTCATTTATGTGCACATTTAGTGACTGTACACTCATCGGCCTGTAGATGGTGCTGTTGAGCGAAGGGTTGCTGGTTTAGGATGATACTGTCACACACACACATGCAGGAATACAAACAAACGCAAGCATGCACACACACTGACATCCACACGCACAGACACACACCCATACACACACATACAAATCCACATGCACAGACACACACACACAAACACACACGTGCACACACATGTACGCACGCATACATACACGCACAGACACACACAGACACACACATACACAAACACACACACATACACACACACACAGACAGACATGCACATACTACTACTTTTTTTAGGTATCAGCCATATACCCGATTTACCAATACCCAATGTGTTATGCTTGGGCAGTATACTAATGACGTGGGTGGGACATGTTTCATGCCATGTTAGATCACATCCTGAGAGTCTACGCTTTCAGAAAATATATAGTTTATATAGTTGAATCAGTTTTCTCTTCATGGTACAGACCAAAATGTATTATGTGTACACTTTCTTCACCTAAATCCATAAAATCCCATTAATTTCAATGGGACATTTACTTAAGTGTTCTACTATCCTAAATCCTCACATTTCATATAATATTTTACATCCTATGAATACATTTTATCAGCGTTATGGACATAACATGAAATACACACACTTTACAAGTGGGTCCTACAAACTCTGTGAATTATTAAACAAACTGCCGATGTAGCATGAAAAAGACTTGCTTGAACACAATAAGTGTGTTTTTGAAACTCATTTTTGTAATACATTATGTAGGGAAAACCACTGTTATGGATGTGACGTTTTCACATTATGGATGTTAAGTGTCTAAACTAATGACTTTTGATATAAAACTTAAATAGTAATGGCAAATAATTACAAAACTCTAAATTATCCATGATCCACAGGAATACTCCAGACAGTCTTTTAAAATATACAACTTGTATACATAAACACGCAATACAGCCAAATTGCTCCACGTCATTTATTTTTGTGGAAAGCCAGTGCAGGCCTGAGCGGCGGTCATATTTTGTACCGCCATGCGGTACATCTAGTTTCTCTAGCTGACTAACAAGCTGTGGAAACCGAATGACTGGCCTGAGTTAAATGTAATGCTAGTGGGTTTTTGTTTACAAGCTGTTTTACTGTCTCTCCGCCGTCAAAACACTGATTGGGCGATTACATGAGAAATAATACGTTTCAGTAAGTTATACTGTATCTGAACATGCCTTATGTTCATTCATCTTTATTAGGAAGAGATGGCACCAGTATAGTGATTTGTCACGCCACATTAAAGAGCGTCAAAACGGCATTTATTGTTCGAATTTCATGATAAAATGGACATAATTTGAAAAATTACACTTTTGTTTCTTATCAAAAGTAACAAAACGTGGAGCTGATTGCGATTATTGGTGGTTAGGCTCGCTGTATTCGTCATATAGGTACACAGGCACATGAAAATTTGTGGGACGAATACATGTCGTTATACCCCTTAATTACTATTTAATGTCAAGGAAAAAAATTTGATTTGTAACATAAGGTAAAGTGAGTTCAGCCTCAACAATAGGCTAGGGCTGGGTGGGTCGTGTTCGAGAGTATCGCGATGTACCGTGGGTACGCTACCGACAGATGTAGTAACATTTGTATCCTCCCTGAAACTGCTTATTATCTGTTAAGTTAAGCTCCTTTTGTTGTTTCGCACGCCTTGTACTGTTGGTACACACTCTCACCTGTGTTCATGGACATGTTGCGTCACTGAAGGACCTGGGTTCTGAGAAGAGGAGGCGTGGGTTCAGTGAAAGTGTTCAGGAGATTTCACAGGAATCACAACGCTTGATAACCTCTGGAAAACTCTGTCTGCATTCCTCTGTAATCCGCTGTGAGACACACACACACACACACACACACACACACACACACACACACACACACACACACACACACGCACACACAGTTAATACTCGGACACAAAAGCAAGCGTCCAGTGTCTTTAGAAATAACAGATTTAATCAGCGATTTGGATTAGCTTGGATGCAAGAATTGCAGTCTTGCAATAAGACAAAACCAGAGCTTAACTAGTAGGTGTAGAGTTATAGATGTCATAATAGAGTAGTGTCAGATATTCTCCGTGTGTAAGTGTGTGTGTGTGTGTGTTTGTTGTGCAGCGCTGCATATGTTGTCTGTCTCACATCTGTCTGTCTCTCCGGCCGGTCGCTGTCTAATAATAATCTGTTTTATTTGTTTCTGGAAGCTGATTGGTTCTTTTCATCTCATAGCTCCGCCCACAACCACGTTTATTAGCTCACAGATCATATTCTTAAAGTAACGATAAAAGTACAAATTTTCTAAAAAAAATATATAAAAAATTGTGTATTATATATATTCGCATTCATTTTTATCATACTTTACAATACTTAATTTTTTTTATTAACTTTAAAGTTTTAACTTTATAGGTAATTTTATAAATTGTGTAATATTTGCATTAATGTTACCATTTTATTAACTTTGAAGTTATAACTTTAAATTTAATTTAAAAACAAATTACACACATTTGCATTCATGTTACCATACTTTACAATACTTAATTTTTTTTAATTAACTTTAAAGTTAATAAAAAAGTTACCATAATTAAATGTTTTTAATACAATTTGAACTTTAAACTTGATAAGTATTATTTTTATTCATTTTCCCATACTTAACAATATTTTTTCGTGTTACCATACACATTTTTCTGAAAAATTACAAGTTTTTAAACAATTTGCATATGTGTGTGTGTTTAAATGTCTGCGTCTGGCCTGAGACCCAGGAGGAGTTTCTGCCTGGTTTTGTATGGAGGCTTTAGTGTTATTGTTGTGTAATTGTGTTTTTTTGTTCTTTTTGCATTGTTTTGGCTTCAGAGAATGTTCTTGTTCCTCAAGCTTTTATTAAGACACAGATATGAAACCAAATCCTGAGATTTATGTGTTCTCTCACACACACACTCTCTCACACTCGCACTCACACACACACACTCTCTCACACTTGCGCACACACACACACACACACACACACACACACACACACACACACACACACACACACACACACAACACACACACACACACACACACACACACACACACACACAGTCTAAATTGTTTCAGTGTAAATGGAGAATTATCTCGTCACGTGTGAAGAAACAAAGTTAATTCCTGTTAATTCCCTAAATGTCAGACAAAAGTCAATTGTGTGTGTGTGTGTCTTGCATAACTATATTTTCCCCTTTGTTTATTCTTTATCAGTGTTCCCATCATTCTTATCATCTTTTATATCTTTCCTTATTGTTTATCTCTTCCCCTCCTGTTCTTTTCCATCCTACCGTCTTAAGTTCATATTAAGAAGACGCTCCTAATAACTTAATGGACGTAAGTGTGTGTGAGTGTGAGTGCGTGTGTGTGTGTGTTGGAGTGCTGTCAGCACATCATGGTCCCAGCTTTTCCATTTTTTCCATCTCTTTCTGAATAGTAAATGTTGTTTTATTGTAAGTCCACTACAGAAACTGATCTCAGACACACACACACAGCGCTCCTCTGTCCGTTTAACCTGATTTATTGGCATAACAAAAACTATTTGTATTTGTATGGAAGCTTGTGTCTGCCGTGAATAAAAATGTATTTAAGTAAGAAATGAATGTAATTGTGGGTTTATATCGAAGTCAGGAGTGTGAGATATAAACTTGCAATTCTGACTTTTTTTTTCTCTCGCAATTCAGAGTTTATAACTAGTTTATAACTTGGTGGAAGGAAGCTTTTATAGTATTACAGCAGTAAACAATTAGCATTAACATACTTAATTCTAAAAAACTGGTTTCTTTTGTTAAAGTGTAAATAATAAAATCGAATAACTGAAGCCAACCTTTAATATTACAACCCATTTCTGCATAATCACATTTACATTGCATACGCAGAATAAAGGGGCGGGGCCTGGTTGAGTTAGTTAGTAGTGTGTTTAACTGGTGGTTATGGTAAGGGGCGGGGCATTTCCCAAACACACTCGAAGCGCTCGACCAATCACAACACGCTGCTCCAGCCGACCAATCAGAGCACAGTGTGCTTTTCAGGAGGAGGGGCTTCATAGAGACAGGAAGTAAACAGAGCGTTACTGACAGACTGGGAAGAGAGGAGCCGCAACAATGGAGAATATGAGGAAAATAATCAACATTCAAGCAGGAAAACATGTTCTAGTAGAGGACAAAAACTACATCAAGACTTTGTAAAAGTGCATAATAGGTCCCCATTAATATGTCCTGGTAGATTAGATTTAAATTAATCAGATATCATGTTACTCATTTAACGATGCCTCGTTCTTCCCTGTTTCTTGTGTTTCTCTGCACACACACACACACACACACACTCTGTTGCAGTATTGTCACAGCTGTAACACTCACCCTGGACATGATGTACTGTGCCATTCACCACAGGACAACACACACACTTTAGGACAGACTCCCTCTGTGTGTGTGTCTGTGAGTGAGTGAGTGTGTGTGTGTCTGTGTACGAGTGTGTGTGTGTGTGTGTGTGTGTTTGTTTGTGCGCGAGTGTGTCTGTGTCTGTGTACGAGTGTGTGTGTGTGTGTGTGTGAGTGAGTGTGTGTGTGTGTGTGTGTGGTGGCACTGAATGGTGTCACAGTAATGCATCTGAGCACGTGCAGAAGGAACAGCTCACTTTGTGTTCGATCGCCCACAGAGATGGACCACAAACACCTCTCTCTCTCTCTCTCTCTCTCTCTCTCTCTCTCTCTCTCTCTCTCTCTCTCTCTCTCTCTCTCTGTCTTTCTCACACACACACACTTCACAGAGACGGGATGCAGCGATTGGAAAGAGAGATGGATGGAGAGATGCAGCTGTTGCTTTCACACTGTTAGCATAATTGTGACACTGTCAAAGTTCAAACCCTGTCCATCTCTCTCTCCGTCAATCACTCGAGCTCACACCAATAACCATAACTATAATGAGAACTATATTAGCGTCCACATCAGCGATCATTTTTAGCATCTTACTGTATTTGTTGCTAATATAATAACTCGCTCAGATAAGAGAATAAAACTGTTAGCCAAACCCAGATATTGTTTGTAGGGAATTTGTTTTGTTTGTTTTGTTTGTTTGATCAGTCACTCTTCAGCGCCCCCTGTGGCCGTGTGAGGAATTACACAACACACATCTTCTCTTCTCTGTCTTTTAGGAGGCGGTTCCGACATGTCTTTCCTTCTGCTGTCGTTCTTCCTGTCGTTCTTCTCTCTCGCTTTGTTCGTGTCTCCCACTCACTGAAAAATTAAAATTCTTCTCACACTGCAGGATGAATAAACCTACTGTTACACAGCCAAACATCTCCTCTCTCTCTCTGCTTCTGGCTTTCTGTCTCTCTACATGTGTCCATCTGTATTTGTTTCGCTTGTATATCTTGCTTTTCACTCGTTCTAATTCATCTTTTCTTCCTCGCCCTGGTTTGTATGTACACTTTCCTCTTTGAGCGAGTTCAGCACTAACAGCTCAAACTGTGTGTGTTTGCTCATTCCTAAATGTGCTGCTCGAAAAAAAGTGTCTGAATTTCCTTGGATGTGTTTGGTAATGAACTGTTCCTACACACACACACACACACGCGTTCGGTGACCCGTTGAGGAGGTGCGTCAGGTTAAGCTGACTTCAGACCGTTTGCTGTCTGTGATGGATTGAGGTTGAACTCGCTGACTTATTAAGGGCAGAATTTGACTCTTTGAATTTCTTTCTGCACGGACACACACACACACACACACACACACACACACACACACACACACACACACACACACACACACACACACACACACACACACACACACACACAACACACAAACACACTCAAATTGAATTGCAAAGTACTTGGCACATATTGCCGTGATTGTTTTCAATACAATATTGCCATTCAATAGACTCACCTAAAGAATTACAAGCATAAACGACTAAATAAAAAGGAGAAGAATGAACACAACACTGAACGTTAAGAATTCTCTCTTATTCTGTTGTTTGTTATATTACATAATACTGTATATAAACATACTAGAGCTGATCACGATTCTGGATAAATTGAGAATCACGATTTTCTTTGTTTCAAATCGAGATCACGATTCTGAATAGACAACTAAACATAACAGTCTATTTAAAATGTGTAATTTAATTTGAATTCATTATTTGAAAAAAAAAATCATTTGAGTGAATGATTCAACGACTCACTCATAAATAATTCTTTCATTACTGGATGAATCAGTGTTTTTGAACAAATCTCTTGAATGAATGATTCAATGACTCACTCATTAATACTTCTTTCATTACTGGATGAATCAGTGTTTTTGAACAAATCTCTTGAATGAATGATTCAATGACTCACTCATTAATACTACAATTGTTTAGTTACTGGATGAATCAGTGATTTTGAACAAATCTCTTGAATGAATGATTCAACGACTCACTCAAAGACTTCAATTGTTTCGTTACTGGATGAATCAGCGTTTTTGAACAAATCTCTTGAACGAATGATTCAATGTCTCACTCATTAATACTACAATTGTTTCGTTACTGGATGAATCAGCGTTTTTGAACAAATCTCTTGAACGAATGATTCAATGTCTCACTCATTAATACTACAATTGTTTCGTTACTGGATGAATCAGCGTTTTTGAACAAATCTCTTGAATGAATGATTCAATGACTCACTCATTAATACTACAATTGTTTAGTTACTGGATGAATCAGTGTTTTTTGAACAAATCTCTTGAACAAATGATTCAATGACTCACTCATAAAGACTTCACTTTTTTCGTTACTGGATGAATCAGCGTTTTTTTTAACAAATCTCTTGAGTGAATGATTCAATGACTCACTCATAAATAATTCTTTCATTACTGGGTGAATCAGCGTTTTTTGAACAGATCTTTTAAATGAATGATTCAATGACTCGCTCATAAATACTTCTTTCATTACTGGATGAATCAGTGTTTTTGAACAAATCTCTTGAATGAATGATTCAATGACTCACTCATTAATACTTCACTTGTTTCATTACTGGATGAATAAGCATTTTTGAACGAATCTCATGAGTGAATGATTCATTGACATACATTTTTTAACAGTCACTTGTCGCCACCTACTGGTGTAATGATGTAATGATACACTCATTATTTGAGACGTCAAAGTCACTTTCAAAAGGATTTGCTCTATTTCGATCTCTACCGTAGACATCAGTGTTTATATCCAAACTATAAACTTTTATCCCAGTACTTTTGAATATTTGTGACAGAATTAACGATACTGTGTGGTTGAAAAGACTGTTTGTGAAGCGGTTTCATGTCTACACATCCCAGTGTGATTTTTCCGAAGGTTTAATAGACATAGACGAATCGTTGTCAATCAGGAATGAAATCGAATGGGTGTTTGAGTCGAGATTGCGATCTTTTAACGATTAATTGTGCAGCTGTAATATGTACACACCGATACTAAATTTCTCCACCGATAGCCGATCATTCAGAAAGATATCTGACGATACTGATAGTTTGATTTCAAGGGGAAAAAATCTCTCCCAACTAATGCAGTAAACTACACAGGGAACGCTCTCGTTTGGTACATTACTATAATATTAGGCTGCGTTTACACAAAAAAATCTGATTTTTTTCTTGCATCCGACACAGATTTGACAGATGCAAGAATTTGACAACAGAATTGGTTGCATGTGTAAACACACAAATCCACATCAGATCCAATTTTTTACGCGTCTGTTCTGAGCCGCTTCCTTGAAATCAGATATAAATCCGATATCTGGACATCTGACCTGCGTCTATGACAAATCCGATTCCCCTGGGAATGCTTTTATGAGGTGGAAATGTTAAATATTGGTAAGTGATCGCGCACAAGCTCAACTGGGCAAAACCAGGCCCTGCCGCCTCTCCTTCACACTAACTTTAAGATCCATGTGAAAATTGTCTTTATTGGTTAAATTTTCGGATTTTTCGTAAAAAAATCTGCATGCAACTATTCGTACAGCTGCAAATGCAAAAACTGTATTGTATTATATAATAAGTGTATATACAGAATAGTAAACTACATGATTAAGCGCAAACTTATTGGAGGTTTCAGTTTACCTTGGCTTCCCTTAATTTAATTCATAATAATTCATTCATTTATTAATTTTGATTAAAGCCAAGCCATGCCACGGCGACGCGTTTGCCCACAAAGATAGCTTTTTAATGTAGTGTTATGAAGCAGACGTGCTTGTGTGAGGTAGAAACTTTGCCGCCTCTACTTCACACTTTACGATGCATCTGATCATTTTGTTTATTGGTAAAATTGCACTAAAATAGCATGCACAAGCATGTTTTCTGATTTATTTTGTAATGTAATAAAATCTGCATGCAACCACTCGTACAGCTGCAAATGCAAATGATGAATTATATTATATAAGTGTATGTGCAGAATAGTAAACTACATGATTTAGCACAAAATTATAGGAGAATAAAAGAAAATTATCACAAAACTATTATTGGTTTTTCAATTTCCCTTGACTTCCCTTGATTGTAATTCATAATAATAGATTAATTGATTAATTTCTAAACACATAATGTATATTTATTTATGCTGATTTAACCATACACAACAGAATAGAGTGAAATAAACTGCACATTCAGTAAGAAGTCTGTGTTTTATCCTCTCTCTCTCTCTCTCTCTCTCTCTCTCTCTCTCTCTCTCTCTCTCTCTCTCTCTCTCTCTCTCTCTCTCTCTCTCTCTCTCTCTCTCTCTCTCTCTCTCTCTCTCTCTCTCTCTCCCTCTCTCTCTCTGATCTCTAACACGAGTGTTTTCCGAAGTTGCTACTTTAAATGTTGTTCTTGTGTTTTGGTTAAAAACACTGTTCCTCGAGGTCAGTCGGGTCGGGGTCACGAGTCTGGTTTGTCCGGCTGCATTTAGGACGCATAACTGCACGCACACACACACACGCACGCAAACACACACACGATAATCATAGCTTTCCACTGGGACTTTGTTGTTGCTGCATGTTTGTATGGTTTTATTGTGTCTGTTTTTAGGTCTGTGCCTTTATAACTCATTTTCCCTTCATGCTTTTGAAGTTTTTTTTTTAGTTTATGTCGATCTTGATGTGGGTCATGTGACCTTGTTGAACACTTTATAAACCAACAAAAACTCTATTGAACTCTCTCAACTTTCTGTCTGTTTCTCTCTTCGCTGTAATAAACACTCTAGACTGATAAACTACATTTTAAAGTAATTATTATTTTGCATCTGTTCGAGTGTCACGTCAAGGACAAGTGTGTGTCCGGCTCCTGTTTTCCCATTAGTGTGTGTATGAGGGTGATGTAGTGCTTTAGAAACTCCGAGGAATGTGTTTGTGTATTTAAAAAAAAGAAAAAACAATAATAATATATATAATAAATGATAATCATAAATGTTTCTTGATCAAATCCTCATATTAGACTGATTTCTGAAGGATCATGTGACACTGAAGACTGGAGTAATGATGCTGAAAATTCAGCTTTGATCACAGGAATAAATTACACTTTACTATATATTCACATAGAAAACAGATGATTTAAAATTTATAAAAATATGGATGGATGGATATATATATATTTCACAATTTTTACTGTGTTTGTGGTCAAGTGAGTGCAGTCTTGCTGAGCAGAAGGGACTCTTTCAGAAACATTGGTAAATATTATTAACCTTTGACCTCTGTGTGACTTTAGATCAGTCAGTCTTCCTGCAGGGCTTTAAGGCGAGATGATTGACAGCTGAAACCAGCTGATGATGCGCTGCTCCATCAGATCATAACCTAGACACTTCCGGTCTTCAAAACATTAGATTCCACCTTTTCAGCAGGGCAGGGAATTCTGAGAAAACACTTCCTGTCTCCTGTGTGGAATGCTGACAGAGCAACACGCACACAGACACACACACAGAGAAACTCACACACACACACACACACACACACACACACACACACACACACACACACACTGGGTTGGTAAGTTTATCAGGTGTCATTAAAGCACCTGAACTGAAACAAAGAGGTGAAATTTGTGTGGAAACATTAAGAGGGAAGTTGTGTTTCTAACAGATACGAGTGTGTGTGTGTGTGTGTGTGTGTCAGGCACAAAGAAACCTGTTTTGGAAGA
>CM040826.1:38363270-38393270 GCA_022828995.1 Vimba vimba
GCTAATGACTTTGTTTTGATTGAGCAGTGTTATAAAGCAGAAGCTAGCTGTGACACACACACACACACACACACACACACACACACACACACACACACTCCTACACAAAGCCTTCACCCTCATTACATCTGCATAAACAAGACATTTAGGAGGTCCGCTTCTCACACAGCCGCGTGTGTCCGTGTCAGTGAGTGAGTGAGCGTGTGAGTGTGTGTGTGAGTGAGCGTGAGTGAGCGTGAGTGCGCGTGAGTGCGTGTGAGCGTGTGAGCGTGTGTGAGTGTGTGTGAGTGTGTGAGTGTGTGTGAGTGTGTGAGTGTGTGAGTGTGTGTGTGAGTGAGCGTGTGTGTGAGTGAGCGTGTGTGTGAGTGAGCGTGAGTGTGTGTGAGTGTGTGAGTGTGTGAGTGTGTGAGTGTGTGAGTGTGTGAGTGTGTGAGTGTGTGAGTGTGTGAGTGTGTGAGTGTGTGAGTGTGTGAGTGTGTGAGTGTGTGAGCGTGTGTGAGTGTGTGTGAGTGTGTGAGTGTGTGAGTGAGTGTGTGAGTGTGTGAGCGAGTGAGTGAGCGAGCGTGAGTGTGTGAGCGAGCGAGTGAGTGAGTGAGCGTGCGAGTGAGTGTGTGTTCGAGTGAGTGGGTGGGTGGGTGTGAGTTGGTTGAGTGAGCGAGCGAGCGCGAGTGTGTGTGAGTGAGTGTGTGAGCGTGTGTGAGTGAGTGAGCGAGCGTGAGTGAGTGAGTGAGTGAGCGAGTGAGCGAGTGAGTGAGCGAGTGAGTGAGCGTGTGAGTGAGCGTGTGAGCGTGTGAGCGTGTGAGCGTGTGAGTGAGTGAGTGAGTGAGTGAGTGAGTGAGTGAGTGAGTGAGTGAGTGAGTGAGTGAGTGAGTGAGTGAGTGAGTGTGTGAGTGAGTGAGTGTGTGAGTGAGTGAGTGAGTGAGCGTGTGAGTGAGCATGTGAGCGTGTGAGCGAGTGAGCGAGTGTGTGAGTGAGCGAGTGTGTGAGTGAGCGAGTGTGTGAGTGAGTGTGTGAGCGAGTGAGTGAGTGAGTGAGCGAGCGTGAGTGTGTGAGCGAGTGTGTGAGCGTGTGAGCGAGTGAGCGAGTGAGCGAGTGTGTGAGTGAGTGAGTGAGCGAGTGAGTGAGCGTGTGAGTGAGTGAGCGTGTGAGTGTGTGAGTGTGTGAGTGTGTGAGTGAGTGAGTGAGTGAGTGAGTGTGTGAGTGAGTGAGTGAGTGAGCAAGCGAGCGAGTGAGCGAGCGTGTGAGTGAGTGAGTGTGTGAGTGAGTGAGTGAGCGTGTGAGTGAGCGTGTGAGTGAGCGTGTGAGTGAGCGTGTGAGTGAGCGTGTGATTGAGTGAGTGAGTGAGTGAGTGAGTGAGTGAGTGAGTGAGTGAGCGAGTGAGTGAGCGAGTGTGTGAGTGAGTGAGTGTGTGAGTGAGTGAGTGAGTGAGTGAGTGAGTGAGCGTGTGAGTGAGCGTGTGAGTGAGCGTGTGAGTGAGCGTGTGAGTGAGCGAGTGAGTGAGCGAGTGAGTGAGCGTGTGAGTGAGCGTGTGAGCGTGTGAGCGTGAGAGCGTGTGAGCGTGAGAGCGTGTGAGTGAGTGAGTGAGTGAGTGAGCGTGTGAGTGAGCGTGTGAGCGAGCGAGTGAGCGAGTGAGCGAGTGAGCGAGTGAGCGAGTGAGCGAGTGAGCGAGTGAGTGAGTGAGTGAGTGAGTGAGTGAGTGAGTGAGTGAGTTGCTTTCATGTCTCATTTTTGTCTGAAGTTGGTGTCTGCTTTTCAAAGTGAACCCGAGACGTCTGGAGACGTGATTATAAGAGCATTATGTGTGTTTGAGACGCGTCCACATCGTCACTCCCACACGCCACCGTCTCAAACATGTTCACATTCTCTGCTTCTCATCCATCATTTGGTGAGTCATCATTGGCTCTTATCGAGGTTGCCGTGGATACTAACAGCATCCGTGTGTTTAACTGTAAATGCGGAGGGTGACAGAGATGCTTTCCCAGACCTGTTGTTTATGAGAAGAATAAAGAAATAATGTTTCCAAAATGACTGTTATTGAGTTAAATGGACCGCGTTCCTGCAGTTGCACTCAAGAACGTACACACCTACCTGATTTTATTATTTCACTGCGAAATTAAACTATATTATCGCCCAGCTCTCTATATAAAGTGCAGAGTTAAAGTACAGCTGTATATGCAACTTTATCTGCATATATTATATATATTTATATATATTAGTATTTTATACTATATATCAAATATCAAAGGCTTGATTGTATATATCGTCGCAAAATGTAACTATACTATTGCATAGCTCTTTATTTAAAGTCCCCCTGTAGTCAATCATTTTATCACTTAAAACTCATCTTTGATCACCAAAATTACATATTTAAACGTTTTTTTCTTGAAAAAAAAGTCTTCATGCCTTAAAATATCTTGAGTGTAACTCGACACTCTTGCCTCATTTAGTATGCGCGGTTCTATGAATATGCAAATGAGCCCCGCCTCCACTCACTCTCTCAGCTCAGAGATCCACTGGTTGACGATCACACGTTGATCTGATTGGTTACAAGGTAGTTTGTGGCGTCAGAAACACCAGTGATTTCAAAGCGTGTTTTTGAGACTGTCTTTGGTTCACTGCAGTTTTAAGGAGAAAACACTCAGCAATGCTGTCGACTTATGAATTTACACATGGTTTGCCTTAAAGCTTATTACAAACACCACATAGACATATTCACAACTTTTATAAGCTTAATTTTCACCACAGGGGGACTTTATAGTTTTCCTGCATATTGCATACATACAGTACACTCACATAAAGCAATATATTCATTGGTGCAAATTAATTTAATGAGATTCATAATGAGAATTATGTGGTTTTCACAACCCTTTAGTCTGGCGAAATGCTCTTATAACTTCTATATTCTGTGTGTAGTGTGTGTGTTTGACTACATTACGGAGAACCAACGTATTACTCAAGTTATACTGAAATATAATAAAGTTGTAGCTCAAAATCATACCAGATCTAGTCCAGAATATGAACTTACACTCCTGACTTACTCAAACCAGTCATCTAACAATGCATTAACACTGTGTGCTTGTCTGAGTTGTGAGTCATTGTTTTGATTAGATGTTTTACAGCTGAAAGGTAGTTTAGTGTAAACACTGATGGGAGGATAACATTTAAGCCCCTGTTTGTGTTTTGGTCGATCGGATCACTAGTAGACGAGGCTAAATACAGGTGTAACGGGTCTAAAAGGTTTTGAGCTTGTCCACTTTCCACAGGAAGTTGAAAACGCATTCGACCGGATGTTTCGTAGTGTGTAAACGCTCATGTGAGCGAATGTGTTCAAACAGCCACTAAACAGCGTCTTCTCTCCGTCTGCTGATCTAACGCGTGAGCATTATGGGGAGAGCTCGAGTCAGACGGGGTTCAAACTCTCGACTGGAGACACAAGTTTGGTTTGAAGAGGAAAAACGCATCAAGCTCAATGTTGTCTCGTCATTCCTGATGTCTAACACACACTCACAGCGTTCGGCTGATCTCGTGTGTGTCAGAGCAGAAACTAAAGCTGATGTTCTCAGTGTGTTTCTCCATCGTCTCCGGTCGTGTTCATATGTAAATTACGTGAGCTTATTTTGTACATTAGATCGAAAGATCTTAAGAAACCCAAACATTTACCCGTTCATAGACCCTCCCCTCGAAGAAATCAGGACAGAAGTGGGTGAAAGTGGACAAAAGAGACGGATTAAAACACCAGGTGTGAACGGGAATGTGTTTCTCTCGTCTACATGTGATCCGATCGACCAAATGCATCTTAATATTGATGTAAACAGGGCCTGAGTTACTATAATGAAAGGGAAAGTTGTTTCTCTTAGTAGAAAAAGATTCAATATTGTATAAATAATAAAACAAATAAAAAAGAAAAAAGAAATATTAATGGCAGAATAGTGCATTTTTTCATTGTGCACAATTTTGTTTGACTTTAGCTTGTTTCTTTTTTTGAGGTGTTCATATGTTTCCATCTAAAGTTTGGAATTTAACTTATGCGCAAAATTGGAATATGGCATAAAACATATGCGAATTAAGCAGAGTTTCCATCCCAGGTGTTCAAGAGAACAAAATCATCACTTCCTGGGAAATTGGCGCAAAATATTACAAATAAAAATGGAAGCTGCTGCAAACGGGGACATTTTTCTTCCATCATGAATGAGTTTGTCTCGGAGCGTCAGACAAAACGCGTTCGGATGCTGGTGTTTGGGAACGCAGTCGTGTGAGACGCTTCTGGAGGGAATTAAACCAAATAATTCTGATCACACACTTTGACTCCGGCGTTTCAGAAACACCAAACCAACATTTGAGACGCTGCGATGCTATTGGTTCGCTGGTTAGTCCAGTTATCCAATCACATCATCTGTTGAGGCAAAGTGAGTTGAGCAAAATGAGTTTCTTGTTGCACATAGAAGGATTTACTTGGTAAATGTTTTTCCATCGTAGTTTATGTGCAAGTCTTCTTATCGGATAATAAAGTATCCGCCTCAATTGAGTGCATGTTTTAGAATTTATGCACATCTTGGCTTTTCCATCCAACGTTTTTTTTTATGCAATATCCCAAAATTCGCATAATCGTAGGTGGATGGAATCATAGCTGTTGACACCTTGCTCTACTTTGGGAATTGTGGGTAGTGCAGTTAGTTCTTGTTTCTGGAGTTTTCCAGGTGTGCACTGATGCATTGTGGGTAATGTAGTGTTTCCCTGTGGAGTCTGTGCAGTGCACTGCCAGCGGTTCTTCATGTTGCGGGTCGGCGAGGACTGGATCTTCCTCATCTTGCTGGGACTCGTCATGGCGCTGGTCAGCTTTGTTATGGATTTCTGCATTGCCCTCTTATTACAAGGTGAGTGTGTGTGTGTGTGTGTGTGTGAAGATGTCTGGAATTGCCACATAATATTTGGCTGTATCTGTTTTTTTCAGTCGCTATGTAATTGTTTTAGTGAACACTGATAGAGCCACTAATCGAGGACAGTCTGAACATTAACAACAGCAATTTTGGAGTCTCCAACTCAATCCCTCTAGCAACACCAACTATCCAAAGTTGCACTCATGTTTATGTTAATGACTTTTGAACCGTGAGGGCTAGAAACAAAATAATTTCTTGACTTGAAGATACCTGCACAGTTTCCGCACAGTGCCACCTATTGGTCAGGAAATATGAAAAATGGCTATTTTTTGGCCAAATTGTTCAGAAGACTCGAATCTCTTTACATTTGATGTGGCATGCCGAGTCGAACAATACCCAGTTTTCGGCCATCTTGGGCGTCTTTAATTTTTGTCATGAAATGCTATATTATATTATATGAATGCATTGGCGTATACCGTCATGAAACTCGGTGTGTGTCTTTGACACAATGATCTGAAGGTACTTGAAAAGTTTGAGGCAGTGTAGTCAAAAATTATAATACAATTTGAATTGCTTTTGATTAGTTTAGCCTGTTGTCTTGATAGATCCCTTGGATCATGCCGAGAACATTAATACCAAATATGCCATATATGGCCAAACTTCCTGTCCGCCATTTTGATTCAATTGAATTCCTACTTTTTCAAACTCGTCTTAGACCGTTGATCCGAATTTCACCAGATTCGACTCGACTCTGAATCTGACTCTATGCGGGCAAAAAAGTTATGGATTTCATGTTAATAGACAAAACTGTTTCATTTACCGCATTAACGAATTTGATGGCATGATGCCAAACTGCATCTGAGGCCGTATCTCTGCAAGGCCTTGGCAAATTGACACCAAACTTGGTGTGTGTAATTGTCACCCAACACTGACCACACCAAATCAATTTGGTGTTAGCGCCGCCTATTGGTCAAAAGTAACGAGCTTTTCTGTTACATTGAAAGTTTGTGTTTATGGTTTTTCAGCCATTCTGCTTAAAATCATCTCCAAATGCCTTTTACTTTCACAGTTGGTCTGATGCTCACTGCTGATGTTTGCTCATCATTTTGCCTCTTAATTGCTTTCTTGTTTTAAGCACAAACTCACTTCATTTTTCAGAAAACCAAAATTTATATCTTACGTCATTTTGCTTCCAAGTAAATGAACCTTGATTTAAGAATGTTTTCAATGGAAAACAACAAGGCAAAGTGACTGAACAAGAAGTTTAGACTTTTGCAGTGTAGATACTTTGTCATTTATCTAATTGAAAGTTTACTGTACACACATACACGTACCCCGTAAGTTTTACTTGTGTGTTCTGCGTTCTACAGCTCAGAAGTGGATGTACGGTGGTCTGGACAGTAACGTCATCCTGCAGTATTTGGCTTGGGTCACGTATCCTGTGGTTCTCATCAGTTTCTCCGCAGGCTTCACACACATAGTAGCACCTCAGGCCGCCGGTGAGACACACTTACATTCACACACTCATAAGAGGTTTCTGTTGTTCTTCTTCATAATTCAGCGATTGTCTCTCAATCAGGGTCTGGTATTCCTGAAATGAAGACGATTCTCAGAGGAGTGGTGCTGAAGGAGTATCTCACGTTGAAAACGTTCGTGGCTAAAGTGGTTGGACTGACCTGTGCCCTGGGCAGTGGTTTGCCTCTGGGAAAGGAGGTGAACATACACAGATTCAGATACAGAGAATGTGTTTTTAGCTCGAGATCTCAGTGTGGATGTAGCGTCTTTAAAGTGTTCCTGCTTTGTTTTAGATTCATCACAAGCCTTATGTGTGTGTGTTTTCTATCCTGTAGGGTCCGTTTGTGCACATTGCCAGTTTGTGTGCTGCTCTTCTCTGCAAATTCATGTCTTTCTTTGGTGGAATTTATGAGGTAATTACAACAAAGTTTCATAGCCTCCAATTTTAAGCAAACTCCTCTAATAGTACTAAATGCAGTACACATAAATGGGTGAAGATCTTGGGTCATATTTTGTGCCAAAGTAAATTAATGGTCCCACTTTTTTATTAGTCTTTAAAAAAAATAAAAATAATGGTTAGGTACAATGTACTTATTGAGCTAATGTTGTATTGCAGAACACTTGTGCTGCTATTGAGGTGGATTACGGGTAAGCAGGGCCTAAAACTAACTTTTTGCCACATCTGCCAGTGGCCGATGACTTAAGAAGATTTACCAGCCAGCCATAGATTGTTTTTTTCCAGCCATGAAACTTGTAGATTGTAGATACCAGTGAAAATTTCAAATTTAAATACCACAGATAAAACTACTAGCCTAAATAATATACATTTCAAATATTATTAAAGACAAGTAACAGTAGTTCTCAGGTAGAGGTACTGAATAAAGTAATCAAATGTAAAAGAACACTGGATAGTCTTCACTGTGTAAATTAAACAGATTAATCCTTATTAAAGTTGCAAAAGTTATTCGGTCAAGAGCAGTGAGTGATTTTTTTTCTTTGTCCTTTGTTGCTTGATTAACATTAAAAACACAGACAGCTGCAGGAATATTAGGCAGTGGTCACTTTAAGACCTAATGCACGGATCCAATATACTGTTACACGTGTTTTATTTCTTAACTGTTTATGTTCACTTAAGCCATAACCAACTATGTTTAAAAGGATGCTCTCCGAGATGGGCATTTTTGGTATGTGAAAGCGAGCTCAATTCAGTTCAGCTTTAAGTTACTTGCAGGAATTTTTAAATAAGTACAATGCAAAAACGTGTATTTACACAATAAGTACGGATGTACCCACCAGGTTTATGCCTTAAATTCTAAAATACATTTAGAATTGAACAATTGGCTCCTGTTTAATTCATTAGTGTGAATGGTGCTCTCAATACAACCATTAGAACAATTTATTTTTGCCATGCAACGCCTCAAAATGTTTCAATGCTAAAAAAATGCTAAAAAATTGCATTCAAAATTTTAATGCTGTCTTTTATTGTGAATAAATATGTAGAATAAATAAAAACATTGCAATAAAGGTTTTTTAACTGTAAATAAATCCAGCATTACAATAAAGAAAATCAAATGAAAAAACAAAAAATCAGCATAAAAACTTAATTGCAACTATTTTGGTGCAAGACACTTTGACTAACAATGACTACATTTACATGCACCCTCATAATGCAGTTATAATAATATGTGTGCAATATTGCAATTAAACTTTACCTCATGTAAATAGAATAGATAGATCAAATTTATTCAATTAACCTCAATATGTGGCGTATGCCGATTGAAATGGCCATAAACAGGCTTGTAAACACTTTAATGGCATCTGTTCCACTCTGACTACATCTATTTTGCATTTGACGTAAGTGGATTGAAACGGTGGCCAGTAACACACCGACTGTGTTATTTGTGCTATACATAGGGGAATGTGAATAATGCCGGTAAAAATAACCACAAATCTTAGTGAATAATCAGTTTCTAATTGGAAGATTTTGAACAGATGTTGAACAGATGCACCAAAGTCAAAATTATGTGTTGTTTGATTTTTTTTTTTTTTACCAGAAATATTTAATTTATGTGCAGTATTGTACATTGGGACAGTCTAATGACAGTCTTTCTTACCTTGTCTAACCTTTCATATTTATTCCTGTGAAGTGTCTGTGTGTGTGTGTGTGTGTGTGTGTGTGTGTGTGTGTGTGTGTGTGTGTGTGTGTGTGTGTGTGTGTGTGTGTGTGTGTGTGTGTGTGTATGTGAGAGTTTATGTGAGAGTGTGTGTGTGTGTGTGTGTGTGTGTGTGTGTGTGTGTGTGTGTGTGTGTGTGTGTGTGTGCGTGTGAGTTATATGGAAATCAATCTAAAATGTATTTCTGCATTTCTCTTGATGAAGTTTTCCTTTTGTGAGGATAAAACTTACAGCGATATCCATCTCTGAATAGATTTACCAAATACAGGTGTGTGTCTATGTGTGTGTCTCTGTTTGTAGACAGTGTGATAGATTGTGTGTGTTCTTTAAATTGTGAGTTTTTTTTAAATTAGATTGTTTTACTGTGTTTGATTGTGTTGGTGTATTGAACGGTCCTGGATTGTGCTGGTGTGTATGTACTTCTGTTTTTGGGTTGTAGTGTGTGTGTGTGTTGAACAAAAGAGGTCAAATAGTCTGTTGTCGTATATATGAAATGTTCTGTTGTGTGTGTGTGTGTTGAACAGAACGAGTCCCGAAACATCGAGATGCTTGCGGCTGCCTGTGCGGTCGGGGTCGGATGCTGCTTCGCTGCTCCTATTGGAGGTGAAAACTATTTGGGATTTGGGATCAAATATCTGAACGTGTCCCCAAAGAGAACTAAACCATGTGTTAGTGTACCCAGCGTGTTTATGCAAAATTTAAGAAATTTTGAATTGCCTTATTTTCAATATTTCTCTTAACTAAGTTCAGTACTGTCAAAACAATAAACAGCCAACAAAATAATTTAAAGGGGTCATGACAGATTATTTTTATTATTTCAATATTACTTATGTTAATTAAGTTGTTTGCACAAAAAAATTAAAAATAAATATGAGGTCAAAACAAACTTCATTTTGACCATCTGTCTGTCAGATCTGTTAAGGTGCGGCTCCTTTTGCTCAATTTTTCAGGCAAATGTTGTAGGAAATTAAAGTATTCTGGGAAATGTTCTAAATGTACATTACATACTGGAAATTTCTTTTGAATTGCATTTTAACTCCACTTAATTACACTCAAATTAAATAATTGATTAAATTATGAATGGCACAAAATCCTGGTGCCCACAAAGTAAAAACATTCAAATAACGACTAAATAATGTACCCGAAATTGCATATTAACTGTACATTTTAAGTTGGGGACACAATGTTATTTTAGAGTATTTACTGGTAATTTGAAGGTATTTTTTTGTTGAAAATTTCTAAATTGAATAAAGACATTACTCTATATATGTGTGTGTGTGTGTGTTTCAGGTGTATTATTCAGCATTGAGGTCACCTCCACGTTTTTCGCCGTACGAAACTACTGGCGTGGATTCTTTGCTGCCACGTTTAGTGCCTTTATCTTCAGAGTTCTGGCAGTGTGGAACAGAGATGAAGGTGTGTGTTTGTGTACGTGTGTTTTAAAGTGCCCCTGTTATGTTATTTAAAAGATTGCTAGTTTTGTTTTGATTTCTCCTATAATTTTTTATGTGCAAGTTTACATGCATCCAAGGTCAAAAACACTTTAAGTTTCTCATAACATCCACTTCAGCATCAGCTCTTTTCTCTCAGTGTCTGAAACGCTTTGTTTGAAGATTCAGTCTCTCTAAGCCCCGCCTCTCTGAGAGCTGCTCTGCTCTGATTGGTCAGAAAGCAAACGCTCATGATCATATCTGAATCTCAGCTCTTGACACACAGTGATACGAACAGTGACGATGGCGTGGGTTTTACCGTATCAATCTCATCAAAGTGGATTTGCTTTGTCAGCAGAAAACAGCGTCTTCTCCACATGAACAACACGAACCAAACTCTTCCAGTCTCAGATAAACTACAGTGTTTGAGGGCGGAGCTCAGAGACGCTGTTCAGCCAATCAAGACCACAGGCTGGCATTATGCTAATTAGTTAGAAACCAGGAGGAAATGTTCAACAGGAAGTGAGACTGAATTACTGACGACTCGTTTCAGTTCAGAATCACTTCTTTCTTTTAGGAGACAAAAACTCCATTAATCTGCACTTTGATCTTTGCAGATCTTTTACAGTCACATATGGCTCTATTACACACTACTGTACATGAAAGGTCATATCCCAAAAAGCATAACAGGGGCATTTTAATGTACTTGTACTGTATATTTTGAGTGTTAAAGGAATCATCTCTCTCTCTCTCTCTCTCTCTCTCTCTCTCTCTCTCTCTCTCTCTCTCTCTCTCTCTCTCTCTCTCTCAGAGACGATCACGGCTCTCTTCAAAACTCGGTTCAGGCTGGACTTCCCCTTTGACCTCCAAGAGCTTCCAGCCTTTGCTGTGATCGGGTCAGTTCCGCCTCTTGTTTTGTTCTTCTTGTTTCTTTGCATTTGTTGTGTACCAACTCTTTACAATGCAAAAATAATTTTCTTAGTATATCTGCCCTTAAAAACAATAACACATACATTTTACCAGGCAAACTAAGTTAGCAGATAAAAGTTAAACTTTTTACAAATAAGAGGACATCATACTATAAGAATATCCTGTAAGGTTCAGAACTCAAAACTTCCTTGTTAGTCCAAAAACAGCTTTTTTTTGCTCAGAAAACCACTCGTTTTGAATTTTATCACATTACATCATAGTGTGACGAAAGACCGCCTCCACAGAATCAGAGCGACGCCCACTTCTACATCATTACCTCTTTAGCCCCGCCCACCGATTCACACATGTCATAATGAATCCAAGAGCGAGCGACGCAAACACAGGATAAACCGTAGAGGATTACAAGACGTTTGCAGTGCAAAGTTGCAGAAACACACAGTGTTTGCATTGCCATCCCTGTGATCCTCACATTAAGAAAGTGTGATGAACTTTATTTTTAAAGAAGTTGAAGTAATTAGTTAACTGAAGTAATTCTTCAAGTAAGCAGTTAGTAATATCATAAAGCGTGGGGAAATGTCTCCTGCTGATTGTTCAAGCACATCTGTTTTAGACACTTTGTACCCAACAGATATTTGATGAAAGCACAATCTTCTAATGAACTGTATTATGAATCATGAGCATGTTTACGCCATTAATAATGAATATGGATGTCACTCATAATTCTCTCTCTCTCTCTCTCTCTCTCTCTCTCTCTCTCTCTCTCTCTCTCTCTCTCTCTCTCTGCAGAATTGCCAGCGGGTTTGGCGGTGCCTTATTTGTGTATTTGAACAGGCTAATTGTTCAGTTTATGCGAAAACAGAAAACTATTAACAAGTTCCTCATGAAGAAGTGAGTGTTCCCTGTGTTTCTCCTTGTTTCTCTATAATTGTGAGGGCCGAATATCTGAAAATATACATCCTAGGATGCTTTTTAACTGATAGTGGAGTTAAACCTCTTACCGGCGTTATTTTCATACTAGTTATAAAATATCTTAAAGTCCCCGTGAACCGGAAGTTGCAAACGACTTTTCTCCAGTGTTGTGACGTGTTTCCCAGTGAAACGGAATATTGAACAGAGGGCCGGGTTTTACTCTAGCGCTCCTCCTCTCCATCTCTGCTCATAGCAGACTAACGGTTTGAGGGGAGTGGTTAAGCGTTTCCCAACCCAAGTCCTCAAACCTACGTCATCAGGGAAGGTCCTCCAACGCAGAGGGGAGGGGCATTTTCAGATTTTGATTAAAGATTACGAAGCCAAAAATTTTTTTTGTGTGGATTGACTTGCATGGATGAATTGTTCACCACAAAACGATCAATTTAGGCAAACAAAGTAAGTATGGTCAATTTTGATTTCATGGGGACTTTAAAAAAAATATCTTAAAGTGCGCCTATTATGCTTTTATGGATATGAACTTGAGCTGTCTGTGAATGTAAAAGCTCTGTAAACTTTAAAAGATCAAAGTGCAGATAAATTGAGTTTTTGTCTACTAAAAGAAAGAAGTGATTCTGAACTGAAACGAGTCGTCAGTAATTCAGTCTCACTTCCTGTTGAACATTTCCTCCTGGTTTGTAACTAATTAGCATAATGCCAGCGTGTGGTCTTGATTGGCTGAACAGCGTCTCTTAGCTCCGCCCTCAAACACTGTAGTTTATCTGAGACTGGAAGAGTTTGGTTCGTGTTGTTCATGTGGAGAAGACGCTGTTTTCTGCTGACAAAGCAAATCCACTTTGATGAGATTGATACGGTAAAACCCACGCCATCGTCACTGTTCGTATCACTGTGTGTCAAGAGCTGAGATTCAGATATGATAACGAGCGTTTGCTTTCTGACCAATCAGAGCAGAGCAGCTCTCAGAGAGGCGGGGCTTAGAGAGACTGAATCTTTGAACGAAGCGTTTCAGACACTGAGAGAAAAGAGCTGATGCTGAAGTGGATATTATGAGAAAATTAAAGTGTTTTTGACCTTGGATGCATGTCAACGTATTGTTTGAGACTCCATAGCATAATATGGGCACTTCTAAAAATCCCCAAAGCTTTCTGAAAGCAATCAAATTAGACTGCAGTTATTATATTACAGTTATCTTAATTTCAGATCAGTGAAGGTCTATTCACAAGTATAATATCACAAGTGTGTGTGTGTGTGTGTGTGTGTGTGTGTGTGTGTGTGTGTGTGTGTGTGTGTGTGTGTGTGTGTGTGTGTGTGTGTTGTGTGCAGGCGTCTGTTGTATCCCGCGCTGGTCACGCTACTGATCTCAACACTCACTTTCCCGCCAGGCTTTGGGCAGTTCATGGCCGGACAGGTACACACACACACACACACACACACACACACACACACACACACACACACACACACACACACACACACACACACACACACACACACACACACACACACACACACACACACACACACACACACACACTCATATACACACACACACTCTCACACCCACTCACTCACTCACTCACTCACTCACACATTCATATATACACACACACACACCCTCTACACAACATGTGTTTGTTCCTCAGGCTGTTAAATCCATCCAGTTAATAATCTTAATGAGACAGTTGAGAGAAACATGAGGCGTTCATTAATCATTCTTAACTACATACACACTCGATAAAATACAGAATAAGGCATCATCTCTCGCTCCTTATCACTCACACACACACACACACACTTATATAAAACAGAATTTGAATACAGAATGAGGCAATAAAACACACCATTAGCAGCGTATGACTGCACTCTCGTACAACACTTTACATAATCCATTTCTCAATCAGTTTTTCATCTTGTTTTATTGTTCAATACCTGAACAGGAAGTGGTAGCACTTTATAATAAGGTTTCATTTGTTAACATTGCATTAACTAACAATGAACAATACATTCTTACAGCATTTATTAACCTTTATTAATGCTAGCATGTGAATATTTCTTCTTTTTAGTAAGTGTTTTATTTTTACATGATTTAATTAATTATAAGTTTTTCATCAACCCACAAACTCCAGTTTGGGAATAGAATAGAATAGAATAGAATAGAATAGAATAGAATAGAATAGAATAGAATAGAATAGAATTTCTTCAAAAAAATTTTTTTACTTGTATACCTCATTAGCATTTTTTTTTTTAAGCATAAAACTAACTGTAATATGGTGAGGTTTATGCTTAAGTTAAGGAAGTGAATACTGAAGCTCCTGTTAATAACATGTCATTTTCTTTATAGCTTACACAAAAGGACACCCTGGTTTCATTTTTTGACAATCGCACTTGGACAAAGCAAGGAATCACAGAAGACTTTAGTTATGACAGTCACTCGACCGCCTGGAAACATCCGCAGGCTAATGTCTTCGTGATCCTCGTCATCTTCATCGTTATGAAGGTAAATAATCACACACACACACCTAAACGCTTGTTTTTTATTCAGAAATCTGTCTTTTGATTGTTATGATTCATAAACACTTTTTGTTATACTGGTTGAATCTCTCTTCACATCCTGATCTCTTTTTAAGTTTTTTATAAGTTGTTTGCGTTGATTATTGTTGTAATGTCGTGTGTTTTGAGACGTGAGGTAATTTAACGCTTTGCAGACTCTGCTCTGGCGGGGATTTGGAGGAGGCGTGGCTTCCTCTCCAGAACATTTATTTACACTCGAATAATACATGAGCTCTTTAACATATGAACGCCCACATTTACATATCCACCGCTATTCAGTATTTCGCAGCTTCATCCGCCCTGAAGAATAATAGTGTGAAGTAAGTTAGCCAATCACAGCAGAGGTCATTTACATAGACCTTCTGTAGCTCCGCCCCTTTTCAGCATTGAGCTTGTTGTGTTCTGTCCTCCGGTTTGCATTTCCACAGCATGAAGGAAAGATCTTACGGATTTATGAATGAACCGCTCGTTTTAAAATCTTCCCGGTCTACTGACATTTATGAGATCCTCTTCAGACATTACAGTGCTCATGATAACTTTAGTTAACTCTACAATAAGAAAATCCACTTCACTAGCTAATTACTCTTAGACAGCGATGCCATAGAAAAACTGAAGTTCAAAGATAAAATTCTAAAGATTGTTTTTCTGGTGAATAAGGTCAATAGAAGGGTTGCACACACACTGATTTGAGCGAAAGGAGATTTCAATACCCTCAAAAAACCAAACAAAAGCCGTTCTGTCCTCCCAGCTGTAGAAGTCACCGGCTGAGGAAAACAAGAGTGTGTGTGTGTGTGTGTGAAGACTTGCATCGCTCGCTACCTGCGTGAGTGTGTCACCCTGGCAACCTCATCAGAAACCCAGTCGAAACCTGTCACGGCACAGGAAGTGATGTCGTCAGCGTTGCCATGGGGACGAGTGCCCTGTGTGTCCTTTAGCTGAACCGGAACCTTTGACTTAACCTGCGCGGTTTAATCTAGAACTACTTGGTGAAAGTTTGGGGCAGATTTGTCCCCAGAAGAGAGATAAAGCTGACAAAACCTCCCTTTGGAAGTGTGATTTATAAGTATTATATCACTCTTTTATTATTGAATTTTTTTTTTCATTCTAAAATTCTAATTCTGAAAATGCTAAGTTTTTCTATGGGAAGGTTTAAGCTTTGGGTTACACAGCAGTAATTAAAAAACTTTTAATTTAAAAAACAAAATGTCCTCACTTGTATAGTAAAAGCTTCATTCAGCAAGGATGCATTAAATTGATCAAAAGTGACAGTAAAGACATTTATAATGTTAATTTTCAAATAAATGCTGTTCTTTTGAACTTTTTATTCATCAAAGAATCCTGGAAAAATAAAATGAATCACAGTTTCCACAAAAATATTAAGCAGCGCAACTGTTTTCAACATTGATAATAATCATAAATGTTCCTTGAGCATCAGATCATCATATTATACTGATTTCTGAAGGATCATGTGACACTGAAGACTGGAGTAATGATGCTGAAAATTCAGCTTTGATCACAGGAATAAATTACAGTTATTTTAGTTATTTTATTCACATTTTTGCTGTATTTGCAGAAGACTCATGCATTTTCTGTAAAGCTGCTTTGAAACGATGTGTATTGTGAAAAGCGCCATACAAATAAATGTGAATTGAAAGAGACTTCTTTCAAAAACATAAAAAAAATTGTATTTTTGAAAAGTGCATATACAGTATATGTAATGTGTGTATAGGAATGCCGGCAGGTGGAGAGAAAGAGAAGAGCAGATTTCTGCGAGTCTGTCCGTTTTTCAATGCCAAGAGAGAGAGAGAGTGTCTGAGAGGAAGAAAGGAAAGAGAGAATATTATGCAATGATCTCTCTATCCACCCACAGCTTTCAAACACTCTCCAGCATAATTCACATAACACTTATATAACGTTCTCACTGAATCCCACCTCAACCTCCACCAGGATCTGTTCTGTTCTCGCAGGAAACATCGATTGTGCTCCGCGTGTGTGTTTGTTCTTGTGCTTGTTTTAGTGCGTTACTTTCTCTATTAATTAACTTCTGTTGTTCTGAATCAGCCAATTAGATTGATTTGCTAATTACTCACAGTTCATTTCAGGATTCACCTCACATTCAGTACCAAGTGACATGTGGGGGTGTGTTTTACCTTTCTTTATCTATACGTGTGTGTGTGTGTGTGTGTGTGTTCCTGTCTAATTAACAAATAAACTGAAATTCTATTTCCAGATTGGAGCAAAAGTTCAGACTTGTTGGGCATGTTTGTGCGTTGGCATTTTATCTGTCTCAAATAGACTGTTATTAAGATGAAAGGTGACTTTGGATTTTCTTGTGTTGTTCACTAATGAGATCACACACACAATGCACACTTTTATCATTTTATTCTGTTTGCTTCTTTTGCGAAGATCTTTTGTCAAACTTCTGATTCAAGGCAATAAGGACTGCCTGAAACTATCATTAAAAGACTCTCGGGACAGTTGACAGAACTGCCACTTGTTCAGTCTGGCCAAAGCTTGCGTCGTCATGAAAGTTTGTCATTTGCACGCGTTTTTAAGTATTTTCAATTTAAACATTCAAGTGATTTTTAACCATTCAGATTCAATCGTAAGAAGACACCAAAGAGAACTCAATTCAGCTGTGTGAGACTCGGCTCTCTGTGAGTGTGCGCTCAGAAAACAGCGTTTTATTTCACAAATCGAGTTCTCTTTCACAGCTTCTGCTAAATACACACAACAAAAGTATGTCAAAATGTCCGCCTTGGCGAGTATTCACGTAAACACTGTCGGTTATGTCTTAACTGAACATAAACCGTTGACAAAGAAAATGCATGTGTATCAGTATATTGGATCTGTGCATTCTCTCTTAAAGTGACAGCACCTAATATTCCTGCTGCCGTTTGTGCAATTATTGCTAATTAAACGACAAAAGACAAAGAGAAAAATCACTCACTGATCTTGAAGAACTTTTGTAGTTTTAACTAGGCTTAATCTATATTTAATTCATACAGAATGCAGTGTTATTTTCCATTTAAATATTTCATTTCTCTACCTGAATACTGTTAGACAGACTTATCTGAAAATCTTAAAGCACTGTTTATTTCATGTGTATCTTTGTTCTGTTGTAGTTATTTTAGCTGTTGCTTGTTTTTTTTATTTTATTTGTTCTTATTTTATTACTGAAGACTCGCTGGTCTTCAATAACGTTTGAACTTTACATTAGTTAGGCTAGTAGTTTTTGCTGTGGAATCGAAATTGGAATCAATCAAGAATTGTGAAATTTCTGAAATTTTGCTGGCTTATTTATTGGAATATCATGTTACATGGGTCAAAACAACAACAAAATGTATTTATTTAAATGTTTTTGGGGTGGAGCTAGTGAAAACTTTGGCAGGGCAAGTAAACTACTGGCCCAGAAAAATATCCTTAGCATTGAGCCCTGTGTTTTTTGCTTGTTTTTTTGTTAATTATAATTTATAATTTATAAAAATTATACTTTAGTTTTAATGTTTCTTTTCTTGTAATGTGCTGATCTTTGAGTCGATTGTGGATGAAATGGTCAGAAAGTACTGGTCGTGAAACTGCGTTGTTTTCATGATTCTTTTTTATATTCACACATTTACATCTGACGTTTATTACATTTTCTATTTTCGTCTGTTGAGGAAATCATACAGTCTATGCATAAACTGTCATGCAGATGACAGACATGACAGATTTTGCGCAAGTATGTGACGCACACAGGCGCATGTGCGAATATCACACCCCTCTGGTTTGTCATATTTCAGGCTATTGTGTGTGGAGAGACAGGCGGCTGAAAGTTCACAATCCAAATTCTCACTTTGAATCTATAAAATAGCTTTTTTTCTTTTCTTGTTGCTATGGGCTGTTTTCAGTTTTAACTTCATGTGTGTGTCGCTGCTATTGCTCTGTAATAACCAGCAATGTAATTTTTCACACTACACTACATGTTGGAAAAAAAAGTAGCTTGTTAATGGAAAAAACAGAATTACTGTCATGCTACTGAAAAATGAATTCTAGCAAGATAATAGCTTTACCACTTTTAGTTAGTTAATCCCTCAACACTGATGATATTATTGGCTAATATTCTCCTCTCTCCTTGGTTACGTCAGCAGAAACGTTGTTGCAGAGGTATTGGATTTTGGTGAAATATTACAAAAAAAGTGTTTGTTTGTGTGTAAATGAGTGTTACTGTTGTTTCTCGTGCAGTTCTGGATGTCTGCTTTAGCCACAACTCTTCCTGTACCTTGTGGAGCCTTCATGCCTGTTTTTGTCATTGGTAAGTGTGCGTTTGGGTTTTTCCTTTAAAATTTTGCTTTTTAAGGCAAGATATCTTAGGGTAAAAACTAAAAACTCTCCATAGTTGATTAATCACAGTAGATTAAGACAGTTGTGTTAACTTACAAGTTTTAATGTTAGGTTTAAATTTACAAACAAGGCAATATCGAATTCAATTTATATGATAAATAATTTGCATGTTTCCTATGATTGTTTCTTAATTTTTGCATATGTTTCCAGAACATAAATCTTAACGTTGGATAAAGTCACATTCAAAACCCTTTTTTCATTTTGATGACCTATTAGAGTTAAAGGTTTTCACTGAAGGGATTTTGGATTTCTCCTTTTATCACTCCAGAAATCAGAAAATACTGTAAACTGATAGAAAAAAACTTTTTCACCATGTTTTAGGAATAAAATGTTAAAAATATATCATGCGAATAATATATGAACAAACCCCTCAGTAATATCCTTTAGAATATAGATGGGAATAAAACTGTAAGTTTTGGTGTATATAACTGCTGCTGAAGTGGAGAAAAAACTCACCGACTTTAAAGATATGTAGTGTAATTGAAACCTACCGATGCAAATAGATAAAGTGCAATAAAATAAACACTTAAATGTGTATTTTGTCTGAAAGAAGATATGTAATGGAAGCAAAACAGCAATATTTCAAAATTGAACACAGCATGAAAAAAAATATAGTATCTTGCCTTAAAATATTACATTTTCACAATATTGTATGTGATATATTTAATCAAAAATGATGGAGACATTAAAATGTGACACGTGGATGTCAAGTCACCTTTATTTATATAGCGCTTTTTACAATACAGATTTACAAGCAGCTTTACAGAGATAACAGGAGAATAATGCAACAAAGTTTGTTTCTAGAAGAAAATAGCGTCACAGTCCAGCTTAAGTAAGCTCAGTGATGGTTCATTTTGTTGTAAAAAAACCCAAAAGTTATTAATTTAGTTCATTTATATATATATAGCCACTCTGGAGTAAACCGTGATGTCATCGTCCAGCTTCAATTCTCATATAATGGCGTCAATGCAGGCAGATCAGTAATATTGTTGAATATTAAATTAAATGTGAGTGTGTGTATGTGTGTGTTTCAGGTGCTGCGTTTGGCCGTTTGGTGGGTGAAAGTATGGCCGCTTGGTTTCCAGAGGGAATTAATACAGATGGAATCATCTATCCCATAGTGCCTGGAGGATACGCTGTTGTGGGTGAGGAACAAACTCATGCTCATACATGTGATGTGCTTTAACAGACATGTTCACACACACACACACACACACACACACACCTTCATCACAGCTAATTACCTTTCATGGAAATTGCCTCAGTGTTGCCATAGTGATTTTAAGAGGCAATGATTTAGTTTTGTTGTGTTGTGTTTAGTGGATTGCTGGTTTTCATTGTTAGTAAGTCTTTGATTAGTAGCCACTAGATTTAATTATGAAATAACAATAACCCCTCTTGAATAATTATTATTTTAATTATAGTTTAACAGACAATATAGAGAAGGGTTTAGAGAAGTGTATGATTTTGACACAAAAAATTGCCCTTTAATAAAATATTTTTGCTTAATAAATTGGTAACACTTTTCAGTAAGGTTTCATTTATTAACATTAGCAACATTAGTATCATTTGTAACATTGACCAATACTTCTATTGCATTTATTAATTAATAGTTAATGTTATTCTCAGCATTTACTAATACATTATTAAAATCAAAGGTTTTATTTGTTAACATTAGTTAGCTGACATGAACAATGAACAATTATATTTTTATTAATTAACATTAACAAAGATGAATAAATGCTGTAAAAATATATATGTTCATGTTAGCTAATGTTTTAACTAATGTTAACAAATGAGACCTTTTTGTAAAATGTAACCAATAAATTTAGGATAGTTTTGACCTATTATTTATTTATATTTAATGCACATCTAAGTATCTTACCAGATTTACATTTCACTGCAAGTTGTATCATGTATATAACTGTATGTGACAGATAAAAGTCTTGAATCTTGAAAAATAGCAATACTAAAAATTGTTTTTCAGAAAAATTAAGGTATAACTAGTAGATATAAATTTCATTAATATTTACAGTTTGTTTATAAGTCTACATTAGTGTTGCACATGTGAGTCTGTTGAATTTCTTTGAATTGAACTCAGTATATTCCTGCTCTTGTCAATTCATGAGTTTGAGTAAGTTGAATTGGTCCAATAGTTTGTGTTTATTTTTGCCTTATTCATTTAAAGTGAACCATTAATGTATTTAATTTGTTTTGTTCTCTCTTGTTGACATAGTGGAGTTTTTATCATGGGGATTTTGGATATCTCTTTTTATCACTCACATAAATCAGAAAATACTGTAAACAGCCAGAAAAAAATATTTTCACCATGTTTTTAGGAACAAAATGTAAAAACAAAATCAAATGAATGTTAAATAAAACAAACCCCTCAGTAAAAACCTTCAGAACATAGATGGGAGAAAATCTGTAAATGTTGGCGTATATAAGTGTTGCTGAAGTGGAGGAAAAACTCAAAGCCTTGAATGATGTGTTCCCTGGACCACTAAACCAGTCACATGGGTCAATTTGTTGAAATTGAGATTTCAATACAGCATCTGAAAGCTGAATAAATAAGCTTTCTATTGATGTATGGTTTGTTAGGATAGGACAATATTGGTCGAGACACAACTATTGAAAAATCTGGAATCTGAGGGTGCAAAAAAATCAAAACATTGAGAAAATCTCCTTTAAAGTTGTTCATTTATGTTGGCGATTGTGCAGCATTCACTCACACAAATACATGTTTTATATATTTACGGTAGGAAATTTACTAAATATCTTCATGGAACATGATCTTTACTTAATATCCTCATGATTTTTGGCATAAAAGAAAAATCGATAATTTTGACACCATACAATGTATTGTTGGCTATTGCCACAGATATACCCCGTGCGACTCGAGACTGGTTCTGTGTGTCCAGGATTACATATGTATTGTAATTGAAATCTACAGATGCACATAGATAAAGTGCAATAAAATAAATACTTAAAAGTGTTTTTGGATGTTTTCTTTTACATTCCCCTGAAAGACACATTATTGAAGCAAAATAAACCTTAACTGACTAGTGTATAAAAAAACATTGGTTTTGTCTATAGTGGCTTGCGTTCAAAACTCTCTCTCTCTCTCTCTCTCTCTCTCTCTTCTCTCTCTCTCTCTCTCTCTCTCTCTCTCTCTCTCTCTCTCCTCTCTCTCTCTCTCTCTCTTCTCTCTCTCTCTCTCTCTCTCTCTCTCTCTCTCTCTCTCTCTCTCTCTTTCTCCTTTTTCTTTCTCTCTCTCTCCTCCCTCTCTCTCTCTTTCTCTCTCTCTTTCTCTCTCTCTCTCTCTCTCTCTCTCTCTCTCCTCTCTCTCTCTCTCTCTCTCTCTCTCTCTCTCTCTCTCTCTTTCTCTTTCTTTCTCTCTCTCCTCTCTCTCTCTCTCTCTCTCCTCTCTCTCTCTCTCTCTCTCTGTTTAGGAGCGGCGGCGTTATCCGGAGCGGTCACACACACCGTTTCCACAGCCGTGATCGTGTTTGAGTTGACGGGTCAGATAAGTCACATTCTGCCCATCATGATCGCTGTGATTCTCGCCAACGCCGTCGCTCAGAGTCTTCAGCCGTCCATCTACGACTCTATTATCCGCATCAGAAGCTGCCGTACCTGCCCGAGCTCGGCTGGGGCCACCATGAGTGAGTTCTGGCTCTTCACACACGTTCTGCTAACATTCTGCTTCCTCAACACAGTGTTTTGAAGGATTCAGTAACTATCACAGAATATAGACGTAGAAAAACATTCTTTTATCTCAGTCTATCACAGTTACATCAAGTCATTCCCCTGATTTGTGACTACATTTACATTTTTAAAACATACAACAATTTCAAAATGTATCTTTAAGTCTGGCTGTGTAAGGGGTTATTATAGTTAAATTAAACTAAAACCGTAACAAAACATTTTCGTTTCTTGAAATAAAATATAAAACTTAAACTTATTTTATTTTATTTAGCAACATTTCTCATTTTCGTTTCGTTTTAACTTGATGTGCTAAACCAACTAAAACTAAATCTGAAATAAACATTTATAAAAACTATATAAACATTATAACAAAACCATGCAACAAAATTAATAAAACTGAGTAAAATTAAAACAGAAAATGTTTAAAAAAACATTTTTTAAAACCTATAATAGTATCTCAGTGATGCTAAAAAAACACTGGTTGTGTGTAATTATATTGTAAGGAAAGTTTCTTTAAATACAGTTCTTATTTTATCACTGTAAAAAACAAACAAAAAAGAATTCTTACTCAGTATCTTTGTGTTGTTTTTCCAGTACAAATATAAAAAAATTCCTACATTTTCTGAGCCATTTTAAGCAAAAACTCACTTAATTTTGATACCTTTATTTGAGAACCAAAAGATATTAAGTCATGCTTTCTGAAAAAAAAAAAAATATTTTTATTATAAGAATGTTTAGATATTTGTACTGGAAAACAAGACAAAAATAACAAAAGTAAGAAAATAATGTTTTGCAGTTTCATCATAAATCCAAATCTGCGTTCTTAAAAACTCACAGGAAGTTCCTGAAGGAACTTGTGGAGTAAATGTTGATTCACTTCCAAGTTTCAGAACTAATAACTCAACCATTGTAATGACTAAATAAATGCTTTTTTAATGCAATTAAAATATTAAAATATTATTTTCTTGTTACTTTTAACTAAAATCTTTGTTTGTTAATTTTTTTAAGTGATTTACCTTTTTTCTTTGGCATTAATGCACTTTTTCCCTTCATTTAATTGAGTGGCTCTCACAGTCCTCAAGACAGAGCTGGTGTTTCCTCTTAATTAGTGTAAATGGACAATCTGTGCATAAACAGGGTCTAAAGTTACACAACACACACACACTGTCCCGTGCAACACATCAGACTAATGGCAAACTGTGCAATACACACATGAATCTTAGTTTCTGAGGGTTTTCGATGTGTACACACACACACACACACACACACACACACACACACACACACACACACACACACACACACACACACACACACACACACACACACACACAGGTCTTTTGCTCAGAATGATTGTGTTTCTGCCCTGGTGTCAAACTCATCTACTGCATCTCAGAGACGAATTTATACCTGTCAAGAGAACAATTACACTCTGTGTGTGTGTGTGTGTGTGTGTGTGTGTGTGTGTGTGTGTGTGTGTGTGTGTGTGTGTGTGTGTGTGTGTGTGTGTGAGAGAGAGGGAAGCTAGATTTTTTGCTGAGTTACAATCTGCAGAAAACTCACTTCTCAGCAGGACACACACACACACACACTCATTGACATTCACTGCTCTGTATCTCGTCCTCTCTCTCTGTCATTTAACTTTCCTTTCAGCGTGTTTTATTGGCTCGTCTGTTTTACACACAATGTTGCCAAAATGTCAATCAATACAGGAACAAAATATGCCTTGTATGCCAACAAAAAACTATTCAGTTCAAGTTTGAAACTATACATATTGTTTAAAAGCAGCCTTACAGCAAATGCTTGTTTCAGTGTTACAATTTACAAAGTATTCTGTTATCAGATGACCGTATCAAAGTAATGTGCGTATGACAGTCATACACAGCTATAATATAATGAACGTGTTAGGCAGCCATTACAACTTGTGCTTGATAACAATATAATGATAATGTGTGAGAAGTTTTGCACGTTGATCCAAAGTTGCCGTTATCTGAATTCTTTGCAATTGTCGCCATCGCCTGAAATCATCACAAAAGCAAAATGATCAATTTGGCGTTTATGCATATTAAATATATTTGTGCATGTTCTGAAGTAAATGTGAATGGTGTTTGTGGTTCTCTGGATGGTTTGTCTCTCTAGATTGCACTTTTTCCAGAGGAAAATGTTTATTTTGTAGTAATTGATAAATATTTATATCCTATTAATAAAATATAATATTTGTGTGATTATGTTTCCTACTAAAACGTTGGTAACAAACTGGGATATTGTTTGTGACTAAAACTGAAACCATAAATAAATAAATAAATAAAACATTGTTGCATGAAATTAAAGAAACGTTAACTGAAATAAAATAAAATATAAAACAACTTAAACTTATTTTATTTGAGCTAATTGCCGAAAGCAAAACATTTCTCATTTTAATTGAGTTAAACTTGATGTACTAAAATAACTCAAACTGAAACAGAAATCAATTAAAACTATATATAGACATATAAAAAAACAGCAACATTTTTAAAACTTGCACTAAAATTAAAATAAGAACTAATTCAACATGTTGATGATAACTGTAATAGGATCTCAATGATATTAAAATAACACACTAATAAGGTTGAATGCTTAAGGCTGGATGATAGTATATGTGTAAACGGTGAAAATAAAATGTGGTTAGTTTAAAATAATATGAATTATTATAATTACAACAGACTTTTGATGTGCTTTAAAGAAGCCAGTTCTCGTGCTGTTTTAACTCTTAGTATGAGCAATAGTAGTAGTGCTGCCTTAACAAACACGCTAATAATGAATCAAACGAACGTATAGAAACACTCTTTACCCAGCGGGGCACAAAATGACGTCACGAAATAGGTCAAAAATTAAAGTCATATTGACGTCAAAGTGTCGATGTCAATTTGATGTCAAGATTGTGACCTCTGCTGATGTCATTTTGCCAAACAAAAAGGTGAAATGCACGGCCGTACACATTACCAGCTTCACTTAAAACTAGCCAGATTTACTTTATTTAATTTCCGTTTTAATGAAATCATATTTTGCATTTTAAAGTCACCATGATGGTGGTTAGCGTTTGCTTTAGTTGTGCTCTTGACTCTTGACTCTTTAATATCAAATTTTCTCTGGCTGCTATAATTGTGTTGTAGCTAAACAAGCCATGAGAAAATGAGATCAGGTGATGTTGGCTGCTTATTGATGATGACGATGATAATATCATCATGTAATTGCCTGAATCCCTGATCTTATTCTGCGTCTAATGCTTTGATTATATAGAACTTTTTGGTTATAATGTTGTTTTATAATAGAAGCCATTTAATTTTACAGCATGAGAGCAATGTTGCTTATCAAATAATATAAAGGAGTTTAAAAACATTTAGTGCATTACACTTTTTCCTCTACATTATTACTTAGACATCAAGAATCAGTGTATGACTCTCAACAATGGTGACAATCAATGAAATGCTTCATGCTGCAATGCATGCTGGGTACCACCAATCAAAACTCACCCATATCTCCCAGCATGCATTGCGGCATTAATAAATTATGCAGCTGGAGTTGATCTGATTATCTGGATATTTTGTTTGATTGTCACCATTGTTGAGATTCATATGCTGTTTCTTGATGTCTGTGTGTGTCTAAGTAATGCCACAGATAGTAGTTTTTGTGCACTAAATAGTTTTTAAAAACCAAGTATATTATTTGATAAGCAACACTGCTAGATATGCTGTAGAATCAAATGACTTCTATTATGAATAAAACAGTTTTAAAACCACAAGTCCTATAATCAAAGCATTAGACACTGATTAAGATCAGGGATTCAGGCAATTACATGATGATATTATCATCGTCATCATCAATAAACAGCCAACATCACCTGATCTCATTTTCTCATGGCTTGTTTAGCTACAACACATGTTCTTTATAAACACACAATTATAGCAGCCAGAAATTTTTTTATATTAAGAGTCAAGAGTCAAGAGCACAACTAAAGCAAACGCTAACCACCATCATGGTGGCTTTAAAATGCAAAATATGATTTCATTAAAATGGAAATGAAATAAAGTAAATCTGGCTAGCTTTAAGTGAAGCTGGTAATAAGTGTACGGCCGTGCATTTCACCTTTTTGTTTGGTTTATTCCAACCAAAATTCAACGACTGCCCAACGTTGGAGCTTGACGTCAAACAAACATTGGATTTAGACGTCAACCCGACTTTCATTTTCAACCAAAATCCAACGACTGACCGACGCTGTAGTCTATATCCTGTGCCTGCTGGGATCATGACATCTTGACGTCAAACAAATGTTGAATTGACATCAAAATAACATCAAAATGACATCAGCAGAGGTCAAAATCTTGACAACAAATTGACATCGACACTTTGACGTCAATATGACTTTAATTTTTGATTTATTTCGTGACGTAATTTTGACATCAATGTTGATGTCATATTGATGTTAAATTGACGCCAAGGTGCCCGCTGGGTAATGGCGCTGGCTGTAATGGGGATTATGAATTCTGCTGCAGTGATTGCATAACTGTGGGAAATCTCTTCTGCAGGAAGTATAATATTCGTGTGGAGGACATCATGGTCAGGAATGTTCGCTATATCACACTGAACTGCACATACAGAGACCTTCACGACGTCCTCACGACAGGAAACCTCAAAACACTGGCGCTGGTGGAGTCTGCAGGTACAGCACATGCACATGTGGTGGGAATAATCAAATGAAGAAAAAAATAAATATATATATATATATTACATTTTAACACCGTTAAAACCAAATGTAGTTTTAGAGTTTTTTGCAAAAATAAATAGTAAAAACCTGATACCGTAAATCTTTCTCTTCATGAAAATAGCCACAGAAGCTGGCATGATGTTAAAAACAATCAAACTCATTTAACACATTTATGACTTTAAATGATAATTTATCTTTTTTAATTTGCAGTTAATTAGAGAACTAATTTTAATCGCTTGACAGTCCTAATTTAAATAGAACTTACATATTTTTTAAAATTTTTTTATTGTTTTCTTTTCTTTTCTTTTTATTTTTTGACTACCGTTCAAAAGTTTGTAAAATGTTAAATCTTTTGTAAGAACGTCTCTTCTACTCACCAAGGTCTGCATTTGTTTGATCAAAAATACAGTACAAATTTAAATGAATACAGTATTGCAATTTAAATCAGCTGTTTTCTATGTGATTATACAGTAAAGTGTAATTTATTCCTGTGATCAAAGCTGAATTTTCAGCATCATTACTCCAGTCTTCAGTGTCACATGATCCTTCAGAAATCAGTATAATATGATGATTTGATGATCAAGAACCATGTTGAAAACAGTTGGAAAGTTCTCAGGATTCTTTGATGAATAGAAAGTTCTAAAAGAACAGCATTTATTTGAAATAGAATCTTTTGAAACATTCTAAAACTGTCACTTTTGCCCTCGGTCTCTCTCTCTCTCTCTCTCTCTCTCTCTCTCTCCTCTCTCTCTCTCTCTTCTCTTCTCTTCTCTCTCTCTCTCTCTCTCTCTTCTCTCTCTTCTCTCTCTCTCTCTCTCTCTCTCTCTCTCTCTCTCTCAGAGTCCATGATCCTGCTGGGCTCTATTGAGCGCGCTCAGTTACAGGCGCTCCTGAGCGAGCATCTGGGTCGTCCTCGGCGTCTGGAGTTCATACGAGACCGAGTCGACGCCGAGAGAAAGCGTGTGTCTGTGGCCAGCACTCCCAGCAGCGAGGAGGGGGGTCAAAAGGTCAACCACGAGGTCCGCTTCCAGGTCAGAGTGCACACAGTTATCTGACTCTCACATCACAATGACCTTTTTCGACAGCGTTTCAGATTTGTTGAGGCATGATCTTGAATGTGTGTGTGTGTGTGTGTGTAAATTGTAGATCTCCACAGAAGAGTCATCGTTTACACCCGTTCGTCCGATCTCCCCGAAACCTCTTAAACCTGCGCTGAAGAGGACGCCTGTGGCCGAGAAGAACATCGAGATCCCCACAAGTAATATCACACACACAGTTAGACCTCAAGTTGATTTGCATAGTGCTTTTCACACTGCATATTGTTTTCCTCCTATTTTGATGATTTAAAGGGATAGTTCACCCAAAAATTTAAATTAGCCCATCATTTACTCACCCTGAAGCCATCCTAGGTGTGTATGACATTCTTCTTTCAGACGACCACAATCAGAGTTATATTAACAAATGTCCTGACTCTTCCAAACTTTATAATGGGAGTGAATGGGCGTTTCTGTTTTGAAGTCCATAAAAGTGCATCTATCATCATAAAAGTGCATCTATCCATCATAAAAGTGCATCTATCATCATAAAAGTGCATCTATCCATCATAAAGTGCATCTGTCCATCATAAGTGCATCTGTCCATCATAAAAGTGCATCTGTCCATCATAAAAGTGCATCTGTCCATCATAAGTGCATCTGTCCATCATAAAAGTGCATCTGTCCATCATAAGTGCATTCTATCCATCATAAAAGTGCATCTATCCATCATAAAAGTGCATCTATCCATCATAAAAGTGCATCTGTCCATCATAAAAGTGCATCTATACATTACTATTGTTTTCCTCATATTTTGATGGTTTAAAGGTGCATTGTGTAATATTTAGGAGGATCTGTTGACAGAAATGCAATATCATATACATAACTATGTTTTCAGTGGTGTATAAAGATCTTACTTATGTGTTTATCACCTTAGAATGAGCATTTCTCTCTACACACACCGCGGGTCTCCTTACACACACACGTTTCTACAGTGGCCCTGAACGGACACACGCGTTTCGTCACTGTGTTGTTCTTCATGCAAAGAAGCTAAAGCTAAAGTCAGCGGATAAAACACTGACACAATGATGAACAAGTCACAATAATATTCGCAATAACATATCGTTTTACTGAATAATTAAGTAAACCTAATTTCTGAATTTATCTTTGTAAAGAAAGCTCATTGCTGACCTGGCTACTCTCTGCTGTCTCAGACGACGACATCACTTCCTGTCGGCCACCGTAACTTCTGTTGGGTGCAATTCGCAACCTCACCACTAGATGCCGCTAAACATCACACACTGCACCTTTAATGGATCTCGCACAGTCATTAAACACATACAGGTCCTTCTCAATAAATTAGCATATTGTGATAAAGTTCATTATTTTCCATAATGTAATGATACAAATTAAACTTTCATATATTTTAGATTCATTGCACACCAACTGAAATATTTCAGGTCTTTTATTGTTTTAATACGGATGATTTTGGCATACAGCTCATGAAAACCCAAAATTCCTATCTCAATAAATTAGCATATCATGAAAAGGTTCTCTAAACGAGCTATTAACCTAATCATCTGAATCAACTAATGAACTCTAAACACCTGCAAAAGATTCCTGAGGCTTTTAAAAACTCCCAGCCTGGTTCATATCTCAAAACCGCAATCATGGGTAAGACTGCTGACCAGAAGGCCATCATTGACACCCTCAAGCAAGAGGGTAAGA
>CM040826.1:38398270-38425770 GCA_022828995.1 Vimba vimba
CCATTAAAAGCCATGTTCAATCCTCGCAATTATAATGATGTTCTCATGATAATTGTATGTAGCCAATATGACAGCGCATGTTGCACTAACTGTATTTTTCTTTTTGAAGTGATTCCAGTCATATTTCAAGCAATTTAAAACCAGAACAGTGCGCATCTGAAGTGTCTCCATTTCCAATCCATTATTTATCGGCTTTAAGATATCGGCCAAATTATTGATAACAATAATATTAAAAATGAACATATATCGGCCGATACCGATATGGTGGGTGATATATCGTGCATCCCTAGTTAAAATGAACTAATGATAAAAAATTGTTATACAGCATTTATTATGTTTAATTAATATTAATTTCAACAGTTAATACGTTATTAAAATCAAAAATTATAATCTGTTAATCTTAATTAATGGACCTGAACTACCATGAACTAACTGTAAACAGCTGCATTTTTTCAACTAGCATTAACAAAGATCAGTAGAAACTGTAAAGTGTGCTGCTTATTGTAAGTTATGTGTGGAATGATGTTGATTTATTATGCAGTTGTTGAATGAATGACACACATCTTCTGTAAAACAAATACATTTCTGAAAGCTCAACTAGTTTGTCAGTGGTGATGTCAGACATGTTGCTATGGGAATACTTTGCAGCTTGATATGAACGTATCATAACGGCGACATAATGATAAACCTGAACCTTCTGTGACGGCAATGGAAATCTGTGTTATTATACGGTTCTTGCTGATTTTACTGTCAAGAATAACTGAATTATGTGTGTTCTAGTTGTTTTCAAATACATCTACAGGCCACAAACCCTCATGATAGACTATAATCACACTCTCTTTCTCAGGTAGTCGTGCAGTAAATGTCTTTACTGGTGTGTGTGTGTGAGCGAGAGAATGATCTGGACCCGCAGGCCTTGGCTCTGATCATTAGATTAGGCTCACATTTCTACAAAAACCAGCGCTAATGGATGGATGTTTTATTAATGCGTAGAGTGTCCTGCAAAAGATTTATTCGCCAATATGCGTGTGTGTAATGTAATGTAGTTCTTTTCTGTGGAAAAGTGCAGGATGAGCTCATCGATTAGCTGTAGTATCCTGAGATGAAGAGCAACTGGAATCTGTTGACGCTCAGAGCGATTGATCAGATGTGTGTGTGTGTTTCCAGTGACACAACACATTAGCGTTACAAATCGTCAGAACGCAACCATATATTAAACTCTAATTCACTGAAAAAGTTTTTCTAGTAATTTGCTAGTAATTTTCACAATTAGTCGAGTCACATTTATTTCTATAGTGCTTTATAGAAAAAGCACTATAGAAATATACAGATTGATTCAAAGCATTGTTTTTGAAGCCTGTAAGTTTCTGGATGGAGAGGGTTTTTAGATTCAGGCATGTTGTGTTTCTTACATAATGTCACTGCAGTTTATATGAGTGAGAGAGTGAGTGTGTGAGTGAGTGATAGAGTAATAGAGTGAGTGAGTAAGAGTGAGTAAGAGTGAGTGAGTAAGAGTGAGTGAGTGTGTGTGTGAGTGAGTGAGTGAGTGAGTGAGTGAGTGAGTGAGTGAGTGAGTGAGTGAGTGAGTGAGTGAGTGAGTGAGTGAGTGAGTGAGTGAGTGAGTGAGTGAGTGAGTGAGTGAGTGAGTGAGTGAGTGAGTGAGTGAGTGAGTGAGTAAGAGTGAGTGAGTGAGTAAGAGTGAGTGAGTGAGAGTGAGTGAGTAAGAGTGAGTGAGTAAGAGTGAGTGAGTAAGAGTGAGTGAGTAAGAGTGAGTGAGTAAGAGTGAGTGAGTAAGAGTGAGTAAGAGTGAGTAAGAGTGAGTAAGAGTGAGTGAGTGAGTGAGTGAGTGAGTGAGTGAGTGTGAGTGAGTGTGAGTGAGTGTGAGTGAGTGTGAGTGAGTGTGAGTGAGTGAGTGAGTGTGAGTGAGTGAGTAAGAGTGAGTGTGTGAGTGAGTGAGTGAGTGAGTGTGTGAGTGTGTGAGTGTGTGTGAGTGAGTGAGTGAGTGAGTGAGTGAGTGAGTGAGTGAGTAAGAGTGAGTGAGTGAGTGAGTGAGTGTGAGTGAGTGTGAGTGAGTGTGAGTGAGTGTGAGTGAGTGTGAGTGAGTGAGTGTGTGAGTGAGTGTGTGAGTGAGTGTGTGAGTGTGTGAGTGTGTGAGTGAGTAAGAGTGAGTGAGTGAGTGAGTAAGAGTGAGTGAGTGAGTAAGAGTGAGTGTGTGAGTGAGTGTGTGAGTGAGTGAGTGTGTGAGTGAGTGTGTGAGTGTGTGTGTGAGTGAGTGTGTGAGTGAGTAAGAGTAAGAGTGAGTAAGAGTGAGTAAGAGTGAGTAAGAGTGAGTAAGAGTGAGTAAGAGTGAGTAAGAGTGAGTAAGAGTGAGTAAGAGTGAGTAAGAGTGAGTAAGAGTGTGAGTGAGTGATAGAGTAATAGAGTGAGTGAGTGAGTGAGTGAGTAAGAGTGAGTAAGAGTGAGTGAGTGAGTGAGTGAGTGAGTGAGTGAGTGAGTGAGTAAGAGTGAGTGAGTGAGTAAGAGTGAGTGAGTGAGTGAGTAAGAGTGAGTGAGTGAGTAAGAGTGAGTAAGAGTGAGTAAGAGTGAGTGAGTAAGAGTGAGTGAGTGAGTAAGAGTGAGTGAGTAAGAGTGAGTGAGTGAGTAAGAGTGAGTGAGTAAGAGTGAGTGAGTGAGTGAGTGAGTAAGAGTGAGTGAGTAAGAGTGAGTGAGTGAGTGAGTGAGTAAGAGTGAGTAAGAGTGAGTGAGTGAGTGAGTGAGTGAGTGAGTGAGTGAGTGAGTGAGTGAGTGTGAGGGAGTGTGAGTGTGAGTGAGTAAGAGTGAGTGAGTGAGTGAGTGAGTAAGAGTGAGTGAGTAAGAGTGAGTGTGTGAGTGAGTGAGTGTGTGTGTGAGTGAGTGTGTGAGTGAGTGAGTGTGTGAGTGTGTGAGTGTGTGAGTGAGTGAGTGAGTGAGTGAGTGAGTGAGTGAGTGAGTGAGTGAGTGAGTGAGTGAGTGAGAGTGAGTAAGAGTGAGTGAGTGTGTGAGTGAGTGAGTGAGTGAGTGAGTAAGAGTGAGTGAGTGAGTAAGAGTGAGTGAGTAAGAGTGAGTGTGTGAGTGAGTGTGTGTGTGTGAGTGTGAGTGTGTGAGTGAGTAAGAGTGAGTAAGAGTGAGTAAGAGTGAGTAAGAGTGAGTAAGAGTGAGTAAGAGTGAGTAAGAGTGTGTGAGTGTGTGAGTAAGAGTGAGTAAGAGTGAGTAAGAGTGAGTAAGAGTGAGTAAGAGTGAGTAAGAGTGAGTAAGAGTGAGTGAGTGAGTGAGTGAGTGTGTGAGTGAGAGTGAGTGAGAGTGAGTGAGAGTGAGTGAGTGAGAGTGAGTGTGAGTGTGTGAGTGAGTGAGTGTTCTTATTTGAATCTAGTGTTCTGCACATGTTTCTGTGATGGATTGGTTTAGGCCATAGAAAACATCAGTAACCTGATATAAAGTCAATGGAAGTCTATGCAATATCCTCACTAATACAGTGAAACAAACGTGTGTGTGTTTCTCTTCAGGAGGATCCAGACGCAGACGATGACATGACTCTTGGAGAGGTGAGGACATTTCAACACACAGACTATTGAAAACCTAAAGCTACGTTTACATGCACCCAAACAATCCATCAGTAACTGGTTTGACGGCTCAATCTGATGAAAAGCCTTGATGTAAACGCCTCAGATCTGATTGGACAGGATGCAGATCTGAAATACTGACTAAACTAAGCATGTAAACGCGTAAATCTTCTCAATCGGACTCAATACTCAATGCAAACATGAAGTGCCGTGATGCATACAGTATGTTTACCCTTTTATAAGATCTCTGTGTGTATACGTTTACTACTTGCGAACGTGAGAATGTTTATGACCTGATCAGTGGAGGAGACTAAATAATTACTACATATTTACTTAAAAAAAGCTCTTCTGACATATTTGCCAGCTTACGTTTTAGATATGTCAAGGAATGAATGTTAATGAAATAAAGTCATCAAGGACAAAACAACAGTTATTCTCACAGCAGCTCTGGTGACGCTTTCGGTATCGCTTTCTTCGGTTCTTAACGCAGCAACTTTTGCTTGAAATGCATGTAATGCACATGTTAACGAATGTGTGGATCCGATTGCAAAGTTTGGGTTTGAGGGATAAACAGAACTGAAATCGGATTGGATTCATTCAGATTGACGAAAATAAGTGCATGTAAACATACAGAATCTGTAGATTCAGTTTTCATATGAAGTGTATGATAATTATTATGATACTTGACTGCTTTTATGAACTTTTTCACATTTTCACAATTTCAGAAGAGCAAGTTGTCAGAAATCTTTGCATTTCCATTTAATCTAACAGAAAAAAAGAAATCCACAACTAGTTAACCGATAACTAGTGTTAATTATTTTTAGTTCATTTATTATTTTTTGCAAAATTTCTCAATATAAATAATGAGAAAAATTAAAATAGTGCAAAGCAACATAACATAAATTAAGAAGAGAATACAGTGTTATTGACAGAAATATGGTAACACTTTACAATATGGTTTTATTTGTTAACATTAGTTAACATGAACTAACTATCAGCACAACTTCTACAGAATTTATAAATCTTAGTTAATGTTATTCTCAGCATTTACTAATGCATTTTTAAGATCAAAAGTTGTATATTAACATTAGTTGAACTAACATAAACATGAACTTTTTTATGAACTAACATTAACAAGGTTAAGAAATGCTGTAAAATATATTGTTCATTCTTTGTCAATGCATTAACTAAGGTTTAAAAATGAAGATTAAGGCTTAAGGCTTTAAGTGATACCAGAAATATAAAATGGAGAATGCAAAAAATAAAAGCACAAGTAAAATCAGTGTGTTTCTGAATGCAGATTGAGGAGTGGGAGGAGCAACAGCTTGACGAGCAGGTGAACTTCAACAACTGCAAGATTGACCCCGCCCCCTTCCAGCTGGTGGAACGCACTTCACTGCACAAGGTGTGTGTGTGTGTGTGTGTGTGTGTGTGTGTGTGTGTGTGTGTGTGTGTGTGTGTGTGTGTGTGTACACGTTCAGGATCTATATAAATATAAGCTGACGTTTTTAATAAAGTGTTTTGCTCACACACACACACACACACACTGACACTGGATTAATCGTCTGCTTTTGCAAACTCACTTGTGGCAACAGCAGAGAAGTGTTTATTAAGACTCGCTCTGCAGTGGTCCACACACACACACACACACACACACACACGCACACAGATGCATCATTCTCTCCTGCCGGCAGCGGTAAATGTACTTAATGTCGTCCATTCATTCTCAGATACACCTACACCTATTTCCACACTTGCATGCACACTCTCCTTTATCTCTCTCCATTAACACACACACACTTACTGTAGATATTTATTTTATATTATATTATACCCAAACTGGCATGTACCATGCTTCATATTTGAATTCTCATGTGAATTCAAAACATATGAAACGCACAAAATATGTGCATTCACTGGATAACTTACTAGATTTGTGGTCAGAATTTAGTTTTAAGTTTAGCAAGTTTCCTAGTAAATTTATACTAAGTTAGCCACTTGAAATGTTACCCAATTTGTCAAAACATGTAAACTCAAATATGAAACTTTATAACTTTATTAATATTTGAGTTTACATGTTTTGTGTTTTGTGTGCATGACACGTTGAGTAACATTTCGAAAACGTACTGAATTGAAAACTTAATTCTGTGGTCGGATTTCTGACCACACATTTAGTAAGTTTTCCAGTAAACTTTAGTTTTGTGTGCATTAGTTTTATGTTTTGTGTGCATTTTGCTGCTTCACATCTGAGTTTACATATTTTGTGTGCATAGTGCATGACACTTTGAGTAACATTTCAAGTGGAAAACTTACTAAATATGTGGTCAGAGTTTAGTTTTAAGTTTAGCAAGTTTTCAAGTAAGTCCACGTTTTTTTGTGCTTTTTGTTGCTTCACATTTGAATTCTCATGTTTTGTGTGCATTAGTTTTATGTTTTGTGTACTTTTTATTTTTTTGCTAAGAAGTTTTTGTTCTTAATTTTGTTCTTTTTATTTAAAATTAATGTGTTGTGCCGATGTTGCCAGGTAACATAGTCTTCCTAGTCTGTCCAGTTACATGACCTAATTTATGTTCATTTGCATTAACATTTATTCACTTTTATGTAAGCTTTTATCTGAAGCTGTTTAGTACAGTGCCAGCAATTATTCACAGTATATAACGCCAGGTTTATTAGAAAGCTAGAGTAGGAAACAAGCCAGAGCAGTGGTGAAATGCAGAAAATATATATATATATATATATATATATATATATATATATATATATATATATATATATATATATATATATATATATATATATATATATATATATATATATATATTCAATTCTTTATTCATTAACCAAGCCAAGTATTAATCCATAAATTCTGTGCTATGCTATGTGCTTTTAACATTTATTTATTAATAAGTGATACATTTCAGATAACATTTTAACTTCATGTTATGACTATAAAATGCACAATATAAATTCATCACTTAATATTGTTAATAGTGTATTGATTTCTTTACAGGAATGCAAGTTCAATATCCTTAATGATATTTGAGATTGATTTTTCATTCTGCAAAGCATGCTTTTTTGTGGCAACAAAAAGACACATTTGCTTTAAACATAACTGGTGCTTCAGATATAGTGAATGATTTCTATACTAAGAATGTGCCTTTGGTTGTAAGAGCTAAAGGTGTTTGGGTTGCATCCCTGTGGTTTTGAGGATATTAAACTCATTTATTTTAAAAGACCAAAATTAAACAATCATGTTTCAATGATGAACCTCTTTGTCTCTCTGGCAGACTCACACCATCTTCTCTCTGTTGGGTCTGGATCACGCGTACGTCACCAGTATCGGACGACTTATTGGAGTTGTTTCGCTGAGAGAGGTGAGAGTTCAGCAGTCACACACAAACACTAATATTACAATATTATATCTCTTTTAATATCTCTTCTGCTCACCAAGGCTGCATTTAGTCGATCAGAAATACAATAAAAATGGCAATAATGTGAAATATTATTACAATTTAAAATAGTTGTTTTCTATGTGAAGTGTAATTTATTCCTGTGATCAAAGCTGAATTTTTTACATGATCCTTCAGAAATATTTCTAAATGTTGAAAATAGTTGTTGCTTCATATTTTTGTGGAAACCATGATGCATTGTTGCATCACAGGATTCTTTGAAGAATAGAGAGTTCAAAAGAACAGCATTTATTTAAAAAAACTGAATCTTTTGTAACATTATATATGTCTTTAATGTCACTTTTGATTTATTAATTAATGGGAACAAATAATATCATGTATGCGATTTAGTAAAACTAGTGAACAAATTATATTGTGCACACGATTTAGGGAAATTAGGGAACAAATTATTATATTGCGCACACGGTTCAGTAAAACGAGGGAATTAATTATTATATTGTGCGCACTATTTAGCAAAACTAGGGAACAAATTATATTGTGCACACAATTTCGTAAAACTAGTGAGCGAATTATTATATTGTGCGCACAATTTCGTAAAACTAGTGAGCGAATTATTATATTGTGCGCACAATTTCGTAAAACTAGGGAACAAATTATTACATTGCACACAATTTCATAAAACTAGTGAGCTAATTATTATATTGTGCGCACAATTTCGTAAAACTAGTGAGCGAATTATTATATTGTGCGCACAATTTCGTAAAACTAGTGAGCGAATTATTATATTGTGCGCACAATTTCGTAAAACTAGTGAGCGAATTATTATATTGTGCGCACAATTTCGTAAAACTAGAGAACAAATTATTACATTGTGCACACAATTTCATAAAACTACGTGAGCGAATTATTATATTGAGCGCACAATTTCGTAAAACTAGAGAACAAATTATTATATCATGCACACAATTTTGTAAAAATAGGGAACAAATTATTGCGCACGATTTAGCAAAACTAGGGAACGAATTAATATATTGTGCGCACAATTTAGTAAAACTTGGGAACAAATTATATCAGACGCACAATTTACCTAAAACCAAGTAACAAATGATTCAAATGTGCTGACGTATTGGTAAGTGATAGAAGCGAATTGTTAATTTGTAGCCACGATATATACTGTATATATTTTTTTGTCCGCATGTCATGTGCGGTGCTCTGTACATACATAAATCTTACTAAAACAACTAAACGTATAACACTTTTGAGGAGTTGTTAACCAGCTCTGGTTTGTGTCGTAGCTGCGTAAAGCCATCGAGGGCTCCATGACGGTGAAGGGAGTGAAAGTGCGCCCCCCGCTGGCCAGTTTCAGAGACAGCGGGACGAGTGGCACGAGCAGCGAGAGCGAAGCCACTGAACTTCACAAACTGTGGGACCGTCACACCAGCATCACACTTCCCAGAGAACACCAACCAAACACCTCCGACTCCGACGACAAGTCCCAGTGACGGCACGCCAACTATTCAGAGACGCATCCAAAAAAACTGGATTCTCCGCTCGCTTTCAGGTCTTCCTGTCTTTACTTCCTACACTAGTGTTGGAGAATCAGGGAGCATCGAGACTTGTGTGTGTGTGTGCGCGCTTGTACAGTATGTGTGTTTATATGTGAGACAGATCCATTTGTTACCCTTTCAGTCACTCTTTTCACTTGTGATAACACTTCACAATAAGGTTTCATTTGTTAACATTAGTTAAAGGGATAGTTTAAATTAAAATTTAAATTAGCCCATGATTTACTCACCCTCAAGTCAGCCTAGGTGTGTATGACTTTCTTCTTTCAGACGAACACAATCAGTTATATTAAAAAATGTCCTGGCTTTTCCAAGCTTTATAATGGCAGTAAATGGCTGTTTCTGTTTTGAAGTCCATAAAAGTGCATCTATCCATCATAAAAGTGCATCTATCCATGATAAAAGTGCATCTATCCATGATAAAAGTGCATCTATCCATGATAAAAGTGCATCTATCCATCATAAAAGTGCATCTATCCATGATAAAAGTGCATCTATCCATGATAAAAGTGCATCTATCCATCATAAAAGTGCATCTGTCCATCATAAAAGTGCATCTGTCCATCATAAAAGTGCATCTATCCATCATAAAAGTGCATCTATCCATCATAAAAGTGCATCTATCCATGATAAAAGTGCATCTATCCATGATAAAAGTGCATCTATCATCATAAAAGTGCATCTGTCCAACATAAAAGTGCATTTTGTCCATCATAAAAGTGCATCTATCCATCATAAAAGTGCATCTGTCCATCATAAAAGTGCATCTATCCATGATAAAAGTGCATCTATCCATCATAAAAGTGCATCTATCCATCATAAAAGTGCATCTATCATCATAAAAGTGCATCTATCCATCATAAAAGTGCATCTGTCCATCATAAAAGTGCATCTGTCCATCATAAAAGTGCATCTGTCCATCATAAAAGTGCATCTATCCATCATAAAAGTGCATCTATCCATCATAAAAGTGCATCTATCCATGATAAAAGTGCATCTATCCATGATAAAAGTGCATCTATCATCATAAAAGTGCATCTGTCCATCATAAAAGTGCATCTATCCATCATAAAAGTGCATCTGTCCATCATAAAAGTGCATCTATCCATGATAAAAGTGCATCTATCCATCATAAAAGTGCATCTATCCATCATAAAAGTGCATCTATCCATCATAAAAGTGTGTCTATCATCATAAAAGTGCATCTATCCATCATAAAAGTGCATATTTCAAAACAGAAACAGCCATTCACTCCCATTATAAAGCTTGGAAGAGCCAGGACATTTTTTAATATAACTCAGATTGTATTCGTCAGAAAGAAGAAAGTCATACACACCTAGGATGGCTTCAGGAGTAAATCATGGGCTAATTTAAATTTTTGGGTGAACTATCCCTTTAACGCTTGAACTAACAACGAGCTGTGTGTTTTCATTACCCTTTGTTAATGTGAGTTAACAAAAAATGTTCATGTTAGTTCATGTTAGGAAATGAAACCTTGTTGTAAAGTGTTACCAAAAACCGTGATACACAAGATCTGTTTGGACGCTTCATCTGTCATCATGGAGTCTGTGGGCATTCATTCACCTCTCTCTCTCTATATATATATATAAAGAGCGTATGTGAGCGGTGTAGGCGAAACGCAGAGAGAGAAGAGTGATGGAGAGAATGAGACGGAGTGGGAGTGATATCTTTTCACTTTTTTTTTTGTTCCTCTCCGAAAGCAGATTTAGTTGCTGTTTCAAGCCAAAGCCTTTATATGTGTGTTATCTGGTCAGATTCAGACTAACAGCGAAACCGCATCAACTCATCAAGCTCTGACACTATTGTGTAATAATGCGCACTTTTATGGGTTTCTGATTTGGAAATGACGTAGCCTGAACACTAACGAGCCTTTTTTTAAAAAGATTCGCCACCATTTATCTTATGCATGTTTTGCACTAAAAGGACGGTTAAACACAACGATAACATTTGAACTGACAATATTGATATTCATGCAAACTAACAGCGACAGTTTTTCTGTTGTGTGAGAACTTCAAAATATGTGCTTTGCAATAACCACTAATTTTTTTTGTTTTGTTTTTTTTTTGATCCAGGAGAATGTAATGTTCTTTCAGATCAGTTTAGCACTTAAAGTTTGATAGATCCAGAGATCACTGTTTGAGTCTGAATATGAACAACACGTCTCGTCAGGCGGGAAAATCTCTCCGTCTTTCTTTCTCTCTGTTGTTGAAACTGTGGCAGGACTAGTTTTTAATGACTGATGCTGAATTTCACAAAACCTGTCAAGATCAACTCATATTTAGAACCAAATATGAGTGTGTTTGTGCAATTAACCATTTTTTAGATTTTCAAAATTTTTATGTGTTTGGATGTTTTTGTTTGTTTTGCATTTTTTTTGTTGTAATTCTCAATTATGATTTTCATTTATATTCTCATTACCAAAAAATAAGTATTTATTTTCTGCATCATTTACACTATAGTTGCAGTTGTAATTTTCTTTTCTGTTGTTATTTTAGTTTTTTTGTAATGAGAATTTAAATGAGAATCACCATTGATAATAATAAAACATAAAAAAAAAACAAAGTACATAATTATAATAATAATTCTGACTTTTTTCTTGCAATTGTGCTTTTATATCTCTAAATTCGGACTATATACGGTACATCACGATTGTGATGTTATATCTCACAGTTTGGACTTTCTTCTTGCAATTACGCATTTATATCTCAAAACTCAAAACTGACTATAAACAATAACACAGTTTTGTAATGAGAATTTAAATGAAAATCATAATTTTTGTATCTTTCATTATTTGCAAAGTATATCAAAAATAGCAAATTTGCATTTTTCTGTAATGAGAATTTAAATGAAAATCATTGAGAATAATGAAAAATACAAAAAAAGTGCATAAAAAATAACAAATGCTACTATGGTGTATAAATACTTAAATTATAGCAATATTATTTTTAATGCAAAAAATCTTAATGGTCCTGAAGGTAAAGATGCATTTTCTTAACGCAAAATGTAATGCACTTAAAGCCTTTATAATGCATTCTAAAAGTATTTTTAATGCATTAATTATGCCTTACAATGCATCGTATGATCTTGTGAATAATTGTAACCACAGTTGATGCTTATTTATTAATCGAACACACCTTTAGAAAGTATAATGCATTAAAACGACAACCAATTGCAGACAGAACAAGGAATCTGAAAATATTATGCATTTGAACTTTGGTTACAATTATTCATGCAAAGATGCATTGTAACATACATTATGAATACCGTTATAATGCATGAAGTTTTAGTATAATGTCTTATTTTTAACGTGACAGACGTGTTCTTGACGGTTTTTGTGAGATTCAACTGAAACCTATTCCTGCGTTTCTACGAACAATAGCCGAACAGAACAAAAAGTGACCATTGTATTGACCGTTGTAAATGTTTGTTGTGATTTATAAGTGTTTCGTGACTCGGCGTTTCATTAGCTCATCCTTTTAATTTCAACCGAATTGAATTTGACTGACAGATTTGACCAATAAGCTTTAATCTGTTGGCCGGTGGAGGAGAGGCTTATTTTTGTGTTGATTCATGTAGATTTACAGATTTTAATATATTTAAAATATCATGTATGTTAACTTAAATATTTTCTTCCTTTTGCCATTTATTTGTTCTTTTCTTTGGTCATGTTTGCCTCCTGCTCCTGTTGTGTGACACAAAACTGCAAAAGTCAGACGGTTTTGAAGAATATGCAATGGTTGGACTGAACTTTGTGGAAACACGAGAGAGTTTTGTGTGTCAGAATCACCTCTGACCTTTGACCTTTATCTAGTACTGTCAGATACACTCCTTTAAACATGTTAAAGTGACCAAAAGAGCAAATCATGATCGCTTCTGTTTTATTTGATGCATTTTCATCTCGTTTATAGATTATTATTATTATTATGATGTTGTGGTGGTCCATTTCATTTCATGTATTAGAAATATGTTGTTGCGAGAATCATATTTATTAACAATCTTACATGTGATCAGCGAAGTAGATCAACAGTGATTTTATTTTTGATATTATTGTCGTTATTTTCAGTAATTGGAAGATAATGTATATTTGTGCAATAACATTTGTGTCTTTGTTGTTCATTAGTAACCAGAATTAATGACTTTGTGGGGAGATAACCATATTTTTGTAAAGAAAAAGAGCTGAGCTGTGTTGAGAAGTGTTTCCAAATGTTTGATGATGTTTTTAACACTGTGAAAAATGTTTTCTTGCTCAGTTTTCTGACTTGTTTTCCAGTACAAATATCTAAATATTCTCTAATCAAGATGCATTTACTGGAGAAGCAAAATTACTTCAAATATTCAGTCTCGTTTACTGAAAAATGAAGTTTTGTGCTCGGAAAACCCCAGTGGAGATCAGAAAAATAAACTTTAAACAAGTAAAACAAGATAATTTTTCTGACCAGCAGATTTTGTTCTTGTTTTAGCAGAAACTCGCTTCATTTCGATCATTTTCTTTTTAGTAAACGAGCCTTAATATCTTAAATAATTTTGCCTCTCCAGTCAATGCATCTTGATTTAAGAAGCTTTAGATATTTGTGCTGGGAAAACGAGACAAAAATACAAACTAAGCTAATAATGTTTCCCAGTGTGGAGCTCTAGAAACTCTGAGGGCCAAAAAGCGTTTCATTTCCACACAAACAAACAGTGTTAGTCCAAAACCTCTTACTAAATCTCAACACTCACTCCGTTTACAGTGTAAATCTGGCCGTTCTCAGAGTTTCATCAATCTTCAGCGAGAGTTAAAGCGACGACAGCAAAACTTCTGCTGTTTTTCACAGGAAAAAAAAAATCAAGCTCAGCAATAGAACAAAAAGTTTTTGTATATCAGGGATAAATAAAGAGATTTTAACATTCAGACATTCAGACTGGTGTGTTCTCTTGTAGTTGTGTGTTTCTCCTGAGTTCTGATTGGCTGTGTTGCTCTTCTGTCGTCTGATTGGCTGTGTTGCTCTTCTGTCGTCTGATTGGCTGTGTTGCTCTTCTGTCGTCTGATTGGCTGTGTTGCTCTTCTGTCGTCTGATTGGCTGTGTTGCTCTTCTGTCGTCTGATTGGCTGTGTTGCTCTTCTGTCGTCTGATTGGCTGTCGCTGTAAGTAGGTTATAAAGCCCTGAGTGAGTTTCATGCCAGAGACACATTCACACAGAGGAATATCCCATCTGTCATAAAAGAGCAGAACATCTCAGTATCATTAGAAACGTCCGCTTACGTGAGAGACTTTAACCCTTTAACTTTAACCCGTAAAGTTACACTGCAAAAAAAACAAAAAACTATTTTTGTCATGTTTTCCAGCAGAAATATCTAATCATTCTTAAATCAAGATACATTTACTTGAGAAGCAAAATTACTTCTTTTTTTTAAAATATAGCTTAAATATCTGTAAATCATCTGTAAATAAATGTTATTCAAAGGGAACATTTATTTGATTAAATAGTGTAAATAACATGCATATGTTTGAGTCATTTTTCATTTATATTTTGCCATCTTTGGTAACTGACAGTTTGTTAGACGAACTTTCTTTAAACTTTCTCTTAATTAATTCATAAGATCTGTCTGTTTTCCTTTCTCTCCATATGATTTATTATTCCAGAACTTTATTTTGCCATTGGTAAAAATACAAAGAGACACATTTAACATTTTGCTTATGTCAGATTTTTCCTTCACTAAGACCATGAAAAATACACAATACGTTACGACTCGCGCACTACTGAATGCGTTGCACCATTAAACTTCATTTTAAACGCAACTTTCTTCTAATATTTCCGGAAGCCTCAGATAGGGAATAATCACTGGAATAAAACAGAAGTCTTTGGTGAATTGCATCAAGAAGCTTGTTTTACCTGACAGACTTCAATCTTTCAAACTTCAATCTATTAAAACTCATGGTTTTAATAATGCTGCACATTTACACTTGTGAATAAGTGACTTTGTTAGCGGCTCTTCAACACAAACCGTGTTTATTTCGTTTCTGAATGTTATTTATAGACCTACATAAAATACCTATTATGTTTTTCATGATTTATTGTCGTATTTTAACGGCCGTTTCCATCAGTTTTCCCCGTGTTTGGCCTAAAACTGTTCCTGGTCATCCCGTTTGAGATGTTGAGTACAAACATTTGTCTGATTTTCAGTCGCAGTGTTCTCTCCATATTTATGAATCTTTTCAGGCTTTATCCAACACACTGGATCCTCACTGGAAACCGAAAGAAACACTCCTGCTAAACGTTCACTCTTTGAAATCTTGCAGCCGGGAACAACTCAAATCGACACCATTATGAGTAAAAGTTTACTAAGAAGTATTTCCTACTCAAGCAATCTGGATTTGACTCTGGTAAGTGTATCTATAGCAGACTGGTGGGAGTGGCGTTGGATGGCAACATGCCCAGTGCATTATGGGTGTTGAAGTTTTCATAACTATTTGGGAAGACAACAGGCTTTTACCTTTAAATTAAAGGGTTAGTTCACCCAAAATGAAAATTATGTCATTAATGACTCACCCTCATGCAGCCTGTAAGACCTCCGTTCATCTTCGGAACACAGTTTAAGATATTTTAGCGCGTAGCGCGTCTGTGTTGTACGTCACACGCATCACACATGACCAGCGTCGGCCAATAGTGAGCCTACGTGTGACGTACAACACAGACGCGCTACGCTATTAAACTAAGTGAAATAGCTTGCGAACAGAGAGAAGGAAATGAATAGTGGAATAAAGTCGTTATTTTTGTTTACTTTTTGCGCACAAAAAGTATTCTCGTCGCTTGATAAACTTGAGATTGAGCCACTGATGTCACATGGACTACTTTAATGATGTCTGTATTGCCTTTCTGGATGTGAACAGTATGCCGTCCATTGACTTTCAATGAAGGAACAGAAAGCTCTCGGACTAAACCTAAAATATCTCAAACTGTGTTCTGAAGATGAACGGAGGTCTTACGGGCTGGGAACGACATGAGGGTGAGTCATTAATGACATAATTTTCATTTTTGGGTGAACTAACCCTTTAAGATCATGTTTCTGACCTCGTTGGCAATTTTCTTCTTTTTTTCTCATTTCAAGCATAAACTCACTTAATTTTGATGGATTTTTCAGACAATTTTGCTTCTCCAGTAAATGTATCTTGATTTAAGAATGTTTAGATATTTGTGCTGGAAAACGGCAAATATACTAGGAAAATAATAGTGTGCATCATAAGCTCTTGAACTCAAATTTTTATTTTATTTTTTTTATAAGAGCCATTTTGTAAAGAACAGTTAATAGTAAGAACATTATCATTAAAACAAACCATATGAATTAAAATGAGAGACCTGAGCTGAGTTCTTTCCCAGTCCTGAAATCACATCTTTTCCCTCTATATTCACCTTTATCATAATCTTTATCATAATCTTCTACATGGAGAGTCAGACTCAGTAAACTTTATTGGCACAGCTCTGAGCATTTAAAGAGTTTATAGTGTTAAAATATACAATACAGAAAATGGATAAATACATACAAAATGACAGTGTAGAAACAAAACAATAAACGCATAAATAAATCAAGATATACAAAGTGGCTGATTAACATAAAACCTCACTCAGGAAAAGATGATTTATGACATTGCTTTATCATGAATGATTTTTAAATGGTCTAAATATTGATTTTCCATTAACAAACATTATGTATATGTGACTCACACTGAAAAAAAAACTGTAGAATTAATTACTAAATTTCACAAATTAATTATAAAGAAATGGCAGGTAAAACATGGAATTAAACATCAAATTTTGAAGTAAAAAAAATATATTTTCTTGTAAAACACACTCCAAACATCTTTGAATTAAATTTTTTTTCCAGTGCATGTATCTCAAGGTTTAGATGGTGTATTATAAAACTGTTACTGTTACACAAAACTCTGAAAACATCAGGGAAGAAACTCAAGAAAGATCAAATTAACAAGATCAAACTACTGACTCCATCCACACATGAAGTGTTGGTAAATTCAAGTTCAGGTTCATGCTGGGTTGGTTCATCCCAAATTTGGGTCAAGTATGGACAAACCCAAACGTTGGGTTAAAAAGGTAATTAAAGAATTTAACCCAACAGTTGGGTTTGTCCATATTTGACCCAAATTTGGGTGGAAACAACCCAGCATTTTTTTAGAGGGTATGTGCAAACCAAATGTTTTTGGTGCAAATGAAAGACTTTTTGAGATGATGTTTGTGATATGTGAATATACTGTACAGTAAAGTCATCTGACTGATTCAAGACACATCTTCTGTTTGTGATTACCTTTACTTCTTACCAACTAACAGTTGAAAGATAATGAGTAGAAATCAAAGAGTCACTCTTATGTTCTTATAGGGTCTACATAGAACTCTAGGGTTCTTGACTCAATGTTAAAGAACTCTTTATACCAAAAATGTTCTATATAATGAGAAAAGTCTCAAATGATCGTGTAATACTTTCATGTTTAACGGGTTATTTAAATTTTTTCTAGTGATAAAGTATGTTTACAAGCTGTTTAATTCATAACATTTTATTAAAATAAATAAAACTAAATCTATGATCCCATGATGGAACCCCTAAAGGTTCTAAATATGAAGCGCCTGTCGGAACCCTTGAAGATTCCATAGAACCTTTTCTTCTAAAATACATTAACTTAATATATCATAACTGAGATTAAGAATACATCCTCCCTGACGTTGTGTTTTTTGGTTCGGTGGAGTTTGAGTCTAGGTTTGCTTTGACTGTTTCTCCTCTCTGAAGTGTTGAGATCACAGAAGGTCAGAGGTCAAAGGTGAAAGGTCACGGATGCGTTCAATGCTGATGATCAACATCTTCTCGGGGGTCAGTTCACTGCTCACAGATAAAGGGTTCATGTCTGCTGGAAGCACAGACTTATGGGTAAACTTTCCTGCAACGCTCCCGTCTGCTCCAATCTGAAAGCAGGACAAGACAGACTCGTTCAGAGGTTTGGGGTTGGGAAGATTTTAAAGAGTTTTTGAAAGAAGTTTCTTCTGCTCATCAAGGCTGCATTTGTTAGATCAAAAAAATACGGTAATATTGTGAAATATTAATAAAATTCAAAATAACTGTTTTCTATGTGAATATGTGTTAAAGTTTAATTTGTGATCAAAGCTGAATTTTCAGCATCATTACTCCAGTCTTCAGTGTCACATGATCCTTCAGAAATCTAGTATATTTCAAGAAATATTTCTGACTATCATCAATGCATCATATTTTTGTGGAAACTGAGATACATTTTATTTTTCAGGATTCGTTGATGAATAAGAAGTTGAAAAGAACAGCAGTTTTAATAGAATCTTTTGTAACATTATAAATGTCTTTACTGTAACTTTTAATTAATTTCATGTGTCCTTGTTGAATAAAAGTATTAATTTCTTTCAAAATAAAGATCTTGCAGTATTTGAAACTATATGTAGTATGCATCGATAAACACTTCAAACTGTAGTATTCTACACTGTTCGGTGTCATTCGAGAAAGAAATTAATACAGTACTTTATATTTTAATCCAATAGTTTTTTATGTATTATGTTATTAATGAGTTATTATACTAAAAAAAAGTAGTATACACTGTTGCATATGTTTAAAAAGTGTACTTATTACAGAAATAGTGTAGGCCTACTTAAAAGACTTTTAATTTGACATAATTACAAAGTTAAGTTTTTAAAATGAAAGCGTACTCTCTTTAAGTGCACTTCAGTGGCCTTTTATTTCACAAATGTGACCCTGGACCACATGGGTAAATTTTTTGAAATTGAGATTTATACATATGGTTTGTTAGGATAGGACAATATTGGTCGAGATACAACTATTGAAAATCTGGAATCTGAGGGTGCAAAAAAATCAAAACATCGAGAAAATCTCCTTTAAAGTTGTTCATTTATGTTGGTGATTGTGCAGCATTCACTCACACAAATACATGTTTTATATATTTACGGTAGGAAATTTACAAAATATCTTCATGGAACATGATCTTTACTTAATATCCTCATGATTTTTGGCATAAAAGAAAAATCGATAATTTTGACCCATACAATGTGTTGTTGGCTATTGCCACAGATATACCCGTGCGACTCGTGACTGGTGACGTGATCAAGGGTCACAAATATGTTATCTGCAGTTACAATTTTTGAAAAAATACACATTCACATATTGAAGTGCACATTAAGCATACTTCTTTATCACAAGGGGTGTGTTTCACACATATACATGTATGCATACTGTGAATATACTGCATACTCCTGAGACAGCCGTTAGCATGCTATTCTGAATATTTGAGATCACACACACCTTCTCCGCATGAATAACCACACGCTGATTATACGCCACCACAACCACTTCATGAGGCTCGAACCCGCTGACGTCTGCAGACAGAAAGTAGCGGTTCCCCCTCGCTCGGACCGCGCTCACACCGGAGCCGCGAGCTGAAAAGAAACATAAACATGAGCAGTACGTTTACACGACAACGATATGCTTAAAATGGAGAAGTTTTACCTTTGAGTTTCCCGCGTACAGACGACACCATTGTCAAAACGATCCCCATGCATTCACACGAAAAAACGCTGTATTCTGCTGCCAGGCCAGTAGATGGCGATCGTCTTCAGAGATTCACGTTTTTGTTGTTTACACGGAGACCGTTTCCAAAAACGTGCACTTTGAAACCCGTTTTCAAAAGTTTGCATTTTCAGGCACCCAAAATGCCATTATCGTGTAAACGAACGGCCAAAACACATAAAAAGTTTTACGTTCATTTATACGACAATAGGTTTGGGCGCCTGAAAGCACAAGCTTTTGAAAACAATGCCTTTACCGTCTCCGCGTAAACAACAAAAACGTGAATTTGTAAAAACGGTGACGTCAAGCTCATGTGTATTAGTGTTCACGGGGTGTTTCTTGACAAAGTGACATCGCCACCTACTGGCCTGGCAGCAGAAGGAATGAATGAATGAATGAATGAGGCATTTATATAGCACTTTTTCATATGTACTACTGTACACCCAAAGCACCTTACAATCATATCAGGGAATCTCTCCTCATCCACCACCAGAATACAGCCTTTTCTAGTCATTTTCACAGATCCGTGTGAATGGGGATCAGTACATCGTTGTTGTGTAAACATACCCTAAATGAAACCTCTTAGGAAATTATCCAAACCTGTAGCTTCACTCGGCAGGCTAGTTTAGAGCCGTATGATTTATTGTAAAAAGATCTCGATTCAAACACACGCGATCTTATCCCTAAATGACAGCGATTCTTCTGCCGATCACAGCGAACATTCAGATCTGTGTTCAGAGCCAGAAACAGCTTCACAAACAGGTTTTTCAGCCACACAGTATCATTATTCCTGTGTTAAAATAATTCATATTATCACAGAAGTACTGGGATAAAAGTTTATAGTTCGGATATAAACACTGACGTCTACGGTAGCGATCAAAATTGAGAAAATCACCTTTTGCACTGCTTCAAATATTTTTTATCAATTACACCAGTAGGTGGCGACAAGTGACAAAATGCATTCCTCATCGAATCCTTCACTCAAACCGATTTTTTAAATAAATAATTCATTAAAATTAATAACGTATGTTTTAAATAGATTGCAGCAATTAATATTTTGTAAGAACTTGTTGTAATTTACATGTTATTTTGTTGTTTTTGTCTGTTCAGAATCGTGGGAGAATCATGATCTCTATATGAAACACAAAATTTAAGAAACAGTCAAACAGTCATGAAAGTGCACTCGCTTTAAGTGTACTTAAATGGCCTTTTACTTAATACAAGTACAGATTAAAAAAGTACATATTCAAAAAAAGTATATATATATATATATATATATATATATATGAAGAGTTCCATCTGAAATATTCTTCTAGAATGATCATTTTTATAAAGCTTGTATATTTAAGTTCAGTAATTTCACTTAAATGACAATTAATAGGTAATTTCCATTGCCATTTAAGTGAAATTACTGAACTTAAATATACGAGCTTGGTAAAAATGACCATTCTAGAAGAAAATTTCAGATGGCACTTAGAGGCTTTTGCATCTGAACTCTTCATATATATATATATATATATTTATATACTTTTGAAGTCTAAAAGAAGTTAGATTTAAAACACAAAAGTTAGCAAAAATAGTAAAAAGTGTTTTAAGTGTTCACAGGTGTAATTTGAACTATGCATTGCATTGTGATTTAGGGTTAAAGGAAGTGTCTATAAATGTCCTAGCCGAAATTTACCTGTACCTTTTTTCCATTCTTCAGCAGGTTTTTTTCTTACAGTGCACAATATAACTGTGGTTTCTCCTTGCTGAGGTCTCACAGCCGCTGTACATCACTGTTTCACACTGTTTTCTGGTTAGTTTGGTCTGATTAATGCTCTCTGGGGGGTTTGTTACTCACTTCACTCCAATCCCATCAGAAAGAACATCAAAATGAAACATGAAAGTATACTTTTTGTTTTTAATTGAACAACTTTTTTTCCTTCACAAAAATATCCACAAACAAAGCTGAATAAATCTTGGACCTATTGCCTGGTGAACTTCACATTTTCCATTAAAACTGTGTTCTGCTCACTCACCCTGTACTTCATCTCCGAGGATCCAGTCGCCCTGGTTTCCTCCTTGGGGTGTCTGGTACTGCTGGTCCCCATGGTAACCTCCAAAAGACTCTCGGTCACCTTGGTAACCTATAAAACACTTGTTTACCTTGGTAACTCATAAAAGACTCTTGATCACTGTGGAATTAAACCGTTTTTACCTTGATAACCTCCAAAGGATTCGCCCCACGATGACTCATCCTGCACATCACCATGGCAACGGCTGAAGGCCTCGGGTTCGAACCCGTTTGTGATGGAGCTGATGGATGTTTCTTCTCCAAACTCACTGTGAAGTCTCGGGTGGAGGGAGTCGGTGTTGAAGGATCTGACGGTGCTGGTGCTGTAACGCGACGAGCGCTGGAACGACGAGGCTGAAGAAGCCATGGGCTGACGGGTGGAGGAGAGAAGCGCGGTCTCTGCTGTGATCGGGTCTCATATAGCGAGCAGACGCAGTGCATTATGGGTCAGCTGGACACCCTAACCACTCCATAAAAGGCCTTGGCTCTGGAATCCACTCCTGGAATAACGGTCAACGAGATAAGACATGGAAAACTTCTCCAAATCAGCGGGAGACAGTGGGATCAGAAAGACCCGCAGAATCCAACTGATCGAAAAACTGCAAATAAATACATAAAATGATAATAAAAACAACAAAACAAACTAAAATTATTAGTAATTTTTGAACACTAAAAGTGTATATCAATTAAAAGTAAACCCAGTCAGGGTTAAAAAACAAACAAACAAACAATACATTTAAAAAGAATGTATAGATTTGTCTCTTAAACACAAGTGTTTATCAATTACAAGTAAACCTAATCAGTGTCAAGACTAATGAATGAATGAATAGATGCTTGTTTTGAACTCTTTCATGCATGAATTATGACAATCTCAGTCAGGATTTTTTATCCCCTGTTTTTATTTATCTTAGTGCATGAAAAACATGCACTTTTTTTTTTCTTTTACACATTTTACAAAGAGATTTTTTAGACATCCACTTCAATGGATAGTGTGCGTTTTTGGTTTTAACTGAAGAGATACATTATTAAACATAATACAGTAATAACACAGTAATACTGCATCTAACAAACCAATGAATAAAATAATTTAAAATCATGTGAAAACTATAAAATATGTGACCCTGGACCACAAAACCAGTCACATGGGTACATTTTTTTAAATTGAGATGTATACATCATCTGAAAGCTGAATAAATAAGCTTTCCATTGATGTGTGGTTTGTTAGGATAGGACAATATTGGTTGAGATACAACTATTGTAAATCTGGAATCTGAGGGTGCAAAAAAATCAAAACATTGAGAAAATCTCCTTTAAAGTTGTTCATTTATGTTCACGAATGATCTATCAACACGATTACAAATGTATGATTGTTGATTTATGCCTTAATTGTTTGTACTTGAATTCTTTATAGCAATAAAAAAATAAAAAAAAAAAAGACCGTTCAAAAAAAAAAAAAAAAAAAAAATTATGTTGGTGATTGTGCAGCATTCACTCACAGAAATACATGTTTTATATATTTACGGTAGGAAATTTACTAAATATCTTCATGGAACATGATCTTTACTTAATATCCTCATGATTTTTGGCATAAAAGAAAAATCTATAATTTTGACCCATACAATGTATTGTTGGCTATTGCCACAGATATACCCGTGCGACATGTGACTGGTTTTGTGATGCAGGGTCACATATATACAAAAAATATAATACAGGTTAAATTATTGCAAACGCAATTGAGTTTGTTCCTGTCCGACCAGCAGAAGGAGAACTTCAAACAAGTTGAACGTTGCGTGTCTTTGATATCAGAACTGGTCTGGTGGAGATACAACTCTGTGGAAACCCAACTCAGACTACATAGTAAACACTCATGCTCCCTCCACTCGATTTACCCTTATTAGCTGATACTTCTGATAATTCTGATTATGTTCAAAATGGACAAGTTTCTACCGTAGCTCTCCTCTCTGAGAAAACCTCAGACTGAAATCTATATTGATCTAGTGATGTTTTCAGACTGTGGAAAAACTAGCGATCAGGTGTTTTCAATCTTGGAGAAACGCATAACCAGACCATTACATGATCAGAGTAAATTAACGCATAACAAGTAACATGTATTACATAATCAGGTTACTTTTTGACGTAACAAGTAAAGTAACACATTACAAGTAATATGCATTACATGATCAGATTACTTTTTGATGTTACAATTAACGCATTACAAGTTACATGCGTTACATGATCAGATTACTTTTTGATGTCACGAGTAATGTATTACAAGTTACATGCGTTACATGATCAGATTACTTTTTGATGTCACGAGTAATGTATTACAAGTTACATGCGTTACATGATCAGATTACTTTTTGATGTCACGAGTAATGTATTACAAGTTACATGCATTACATAATCAGGTTACTTTTTTGATGTAACAAGTAACGCATTATAAGTTACATGCGTTACATGATCAGATTACTTTTTTGATGTAACAAGTAATGTATTACAAGTTACATGCGTTACATAATCAGATTACTTTTTGATGTCACGAGTAATGTATTACAAGTTACATGCGTTACATAATCAGGTTACTTTTTGATGTCACGAGTAACGCATTATAAGTTACATGCGTTACATGATCAGATTACTTTTTTGATGTAACAAGTAATGTATTACAAGTTACATGCGTTACATAATCAGATTACTTTTTGATGTCACAAGTAATGTATTACAAGTTACATGCGTTACATGATCAGATTACTTTTTGATGTCACGAGTAATGTATTACAAGTTACATGCGTTACATAATCAGGTTACTTTTTTGATGTAACAAGTAATGTATTACAAGTTACATGCGTTACATAATCAGATTACTTTTTGATGTAACAAGTAATGTATTACAAGTTACATGCGTTACATAATCAGATTACTTTTTGATGTCACGAGTAACGCATTATAAGTTACATGCGTTACATGATCAGATTACTTTTTTGATGTAACAAGTAACGCATTATAAGTTACATACGTTACATAATCAGGATATTTTTTGATGTCACGAGTAAAGTAACTCATAACAAGTAACATGCATTACATAATCAGATTATTTTTTTGATGTCACAAGTAATGCAGTCCAAAAAAATCATTACGTAATCAGATTACTTTTTGATGTTACGAGTAACGTAACGCATAACAAGTAACATGCATTACATAATCAGATTACTTTTTTGACGTAACTGCAAATTACATTCTAATAACCCAAATACATTTAAAAACCAAAAAAGTTACTGCAGATGAAGTGTTTTCAAGTATAACAGTCACAGTAATAGTATGAATTGTGAATTGATTTGTGAATTGGAAATTTTACCAATGATATGACTGCTTATATGTGACTTGATGTTACAACATTTTTTTTTTTTTTTTTAACTGTATGCAAGAGTCTCCTGAAGGAATGGACGATATTCCGGAGCAACTTGGCATTTCTGACTGGCCATCCGCCATCTTGGTTTGGAGTGGGGAAAAAATTCCACAAACAATGGTTTGCCACTTGGTGGCAGTGTATAGGATGATGCACTAGTGTCCACTGTAGATGTTGATGTGCAACTGTGCAATCAAAACCCATGCATACACAAGAAATTACTTTTTTAATATCTGTCCTCTGTAGTGATAGGATTAAACGTACAGTATGGGATTTTTTTCTCCACTAGGGGTCGCTAACCTCTTTACAATAACAAAGGCGTAGTTTGATGACGCAACATTTGCTAAGAATTATGGATCTTGTCGTCAACGTCAAGCCGACCGATCTAATAATGTTTATGGATGACTGAATACATCGATGCTTTTATCATGACTGTGATATGAAGCAGTTCGGGATTGCTAAGAGACAGCTATCAGCTCCACACGCGACGCGAGTCCCGCGGATATAAAAGGAATATGGACATTTCATTCTACCGAACTACACGCAGAATTACTACTCACCGGTCAGTTTATTAGACAAATTAAACTTGTGAGGTAACGCAGCGCTGTTTCACTTGGTCTAACATTACATTTAGCACACTAAACTGCATTTAAATGTGTTGAAATGTGTGTGTTAGTCTGTCTGTATGAGACTAGCAGTAAACTAGATCAACATTAGAATAACATACAGATCATATTCTGACATTTTATCATTGTTGAACTATAAAACATTGATTAGTTTTATGTAAATGTGCTCACCTGTTTAATAAAGTACATGTAGGAGCGGTCGAAGTCTCGGACGTGGAGCTCTCGTTTATATACTGTCTATGGGAGCTCTAGGCATCTCGAAAACACCGCGCTGATATTGATCCTCGTTTTAGTTCTCCTTTTTTATCCAAAGTCTGCTTGCCATGGTCCGTAATGTTTGAACGAAACAACAACAGTGTGCAGATAGACATTGCGAACTACAGTGGTCCACGTCTGTCGCTTTGGTTACTATCAGAGGGCTCTGGTTCATAGCTCTGGTTGCCATGGCAGCAAGAGCGGAAACCAGGGACAACGCGGATATGACGCCATTGACTGCGACAAAACGGAAATAAAGACACGGTCCGTGTCTTCGAATTAAATTAAAATTTCTCCTAGTTTGAAAGTTGTTGGAAACAGTCGGGATAATGTAAGTACACAACTAAAAAAAATATATAACATAGATATAGTGATTTTTGCTATTTTTAAAGCAAAAAAGTTACATATTGTGCCTTTAAGTTACATTTTATTATTATTTATCAAATACAATTAAATCCAGTCAGTGTCATGTTAGACCTGAATAAATAAATAAATAAATAAATAAATAGAACTGTAGGCAAATTGATGATGCCCAAGTTGTTTTATCATCTTTGAGCATGTCGATAAAACTAATATCTAATAAAATTATTTTCTCTTAAGGCCTGATCACACCAAGTACAATAAGTATAAAGGTAAAGATACAGTTCTAAAAATCGATCTAAATATTAAAGAATTGCAAAGTCCACACAACTATAACAATAACGGCAAAGAGACACGATATCATTGAAGTCACTTTCAGTGCGATTTTTTCCAGCTGATGAACAATAAAAACATTGACAGCCAATCAAAATCAATCCTGCTTTACAATAAAAACATTGACAGCCAATCAGTAGTACGTCCACATTACATCTCTCATTTTCATAGTATATAGAATGTGCTTTTTTTAACGATAGCAAAGTAAATTCAAACTCAAATGTAGACCTATACTCAGACAGTAACATGTACTTACTATAGAGTTACGGTTAGAATTTGGGGTTGCATTATGTGCACTTACATGTACTCACAGTGTTATGTAAGAAAGGACTGGTAATATAAGGTAACTACATGGGTTAAGGTTAGGTTCAGGGTTAGTACCTCGTTATTACCCAGTTATTGCAATTACTAGAAGTATGTAAATGTGGAACAGTGCTGTAAGATAAAGTGCTACCGGGTATGGTTTAGGGTTAGTTACTTGTAATTATGTATTTTTTTTGTAATTTGTAATTAAATAATTTACCGTTATTACTATAGTAAGTACTTGTAGTACCTTAAAATAAAGTGTTACCAGTTATTGTTTTTACCGTGAACGGGCCTTTAGACCTACAGCACAATGTTTGCGTGATATTTTTGCTTTTGCGCTGGCTCTTCAAAATGGTATGATTCCTGTGCATTAATGTGTTTGCACATAGATGACTGTAATGCACAGGAATCACATGCACATTTTTCCCCCTGGTACAATACGCCATTTCAGGTCCTCTACTGGACTAAATGACTAATTTCATTTTTATATTGTTATGGGTAATACTTTTTATTTTAGTGTCCTTGTTACATATGCTACATGTACTTACCATAGTAATAACAGTAAATTATGCATAATTACATGCAACTAACCCTCAACCAAACCCTAATCCTATAGTAAGCACATGTAGTTAATTAATATTACTCAGTACTTAAATATATAATTACACTGTAACAATGACACCTTAAAATAAAGTGTAACCCTATTAAGCATGCTCCAAACAATAATGTAATTAATATGTAACTAATATGTAATTAATATACAGTTTCAGTGGTGTTTTATAAGATTATTTTTGAGCAGTAAATATACACAGCAACTTTAATAGATTTTATTTAGAACCCAAGCAAGATGCAAAAACAAACACTTTGATATTAAAATAAGCAGCAGTCCCATATTCATTAGATAGAAAGGCATACAAAAGAAAATGAAAGTGTAAGGTTAGACCTGTAATGTGTCTGTGCGCCCACACACACACACACACACACACACACACACACC
>CM040826.1:38430770-38458270 GCA_022828995.1 Vimba vimba
TACAAAAATAGAGCAACTCTCGGAAAGTCCTTCAAACGGCGAAACACATCGACTCAACAACACTGGATCAACTCCTAAACATTCATTGTGTTCGTCTTAAGACAATTAATGCTTTTAAAAATAAAACCAAACGGTGAAAAAAGCAAACATTCCATTCAAGAATATGAATCAAATATAACATAATAATAATAATAATAATAATAGGTTACACTTTATTTTAAGATGTCCTTGTTACAGTTTAATTATAAAATTAAGAACTGATTAATTTTAATAAATGCCATGTACTTACAATAGGTTTAGAGTTTGGTTGAGGGTTAGTTGCATGTAATCATGCATAATTTACTGTTATTACTATGGTAAGTACATGTAACAAGGATACTGTAAAATAAAGGGTTACACTTTATTTTAAGGTGTCATTGTTACAGTGTAATTATATATTTAAGTACTGAGTAATATTAATTAACTACATGTATTTACTATAGGGTTAGGGTTTGGTTGAGGGTTAGTTGCATGTAATTATGCATAATTTATAGTTATTATTAAAGTAACTACATGTAACATATGTAACAAGGACACTGTACAAAAAAAGTGTTACCAAATAAAGTGTTACATAATAATAATAATAATAATAATAATAATAATAATAATAATAATAGAAAAAAAGCATAACTTGATCGTCAGTATTCTTACGCATTCTATGATTTTGAAATACATCTTTCTGTCACGGTATAAACATTCTGCATTCGTGCGTCGCTTCATAAGCGACAGTGACAGATCAGATAGTGAGTTTGACGTAATCAGCAAGCCATGCCCAAAAGATGCAACTGGGGACCAGGGAACAGGCGTCATGTGATCAAGACCCAGAATGCAATGGGGCCTGACGTCACATAAGGAGCAGGTTACACAACAGCCAAATCCACAAACCGTGCTAAACAACTGGACGTCCAGATCCAAACATTTATGATTTTAAGTTCAGTTCGGCACTTGCAATACATGCAGCGATAATTACTTTGACGTCAGTCTTATGCTCCTCCTTTTTTGCGGAACCTCATAAGATTTTATTTTCAGTTCGTCAAGATGCATTTTTTTCCCGTGAGCCTGAGAACCAAAGATTCAGTCTCGCGCTGAAAGTCGATAATGAAGAAACACGAGTTCAAACAACGAGAGCAAGTGACGCCCAGAGCAAAATGCAAATTAGTGGGCGGAGTCCGAATATAAACATGCACGTCACGTCAGACTGAGAGACGTCACTGTTCCTCTCGCTCTTCTTCCTCCACGTCTTCCTCGTCGAGAGACACGATGCCGGACGAAACCACGTCTGACGGTTTTCTACGAACGGAATATTCCGGTGGAAGACAGCCTCCGCCTCCACAGTCCTTACAAGGCGTGTCTTCGAATGTCTCGGAATATGTTTCCAAGCAACAGGGGGAGTGGCCAAATCGATGCCCCGCCCTGTGTAGGCGGGCCAACAGTAGCTCCTCCCCTCCCTGAAGAACGCTGAGGATCTTGGCGGTGAGTTCTGCGGCGGGCGAGTCCACGTGACGCCCGAGGTCCCGAAGCAACGGGTGTCTCTCGTCCAGGCTGTACGTGCTGGAGCAGAGCGTGTCTGACGGTGACCCCGGTGACCCCACAGGAGGTGAAAGGTCGGCTCCCACCCCGCTCTCGGCCTCACACAGACCTCGACCCCGCAGGTGAGCCTGACACACCTGAGTGTGTAAGAGATCCCGCAGGTAATGAGGGTACGAGGACAGATCTGAGGAGACAACAGGTGTGTTAGGAACAAAGCACTGCACATATTTTAAACAATATTTTTGTTTTAAAGAATATTTACATGTTTTAATTGGGAAGCAACATAATTCAAAATAGATTCTCTGAAATCTCTCTGTCTTGCTATTTTACTAAGTTTATTTGGTTGCACTTTATTTTAAGGTGTCATTGTTACAGTGTAATTATATATTGAAGTACTGAGTAATATTAGTGAACTACATGTACTTACTATAGGCTTAGGGTAGGATTAGGATGTTAGTTGCATGTAATTATGCATAATTTACTCTTATTACCATGGTAAGTACATGTAACATATGTAACAAGGACACTGTAAAATAAAGTGTTACCGTTATTTTTTCTCACCCCACTGGTTAATAGTTTATCATTGTTTTAAAGGGATAGTTCACCCAAAAATGAAAATTCTGTCCTCATATACTCACCCTCATCCAAACCTGTAAGACTTTTGTTCATCTTCGAAACGCAAATTAAGATGTTTTAATGAAATCTGAGAAATTTCTGTCCTTCCATTGACAGCTACGTGACAAAATTCCAGTTTGTCACTTCCAAAAGTTCAAAAAGAGATTGTAAAACTAATCCATATGAATTGAGCGGTTTAGTCCAAATGTTCTGACTTGATCGCTTCATATGATGAACAGGCTTAATTTAGGCTTTTATTCACATATGGACATTAATCAACACACACATCAGATAAGGTAAACGGAAGCTCAAGCATGCTTGCTTGACATGCAAGAACCAATGAGGTTCATTCTCGTGTTACGCATCACGTTTGAGCTTCAGCAAGAACCAATGAGGTTCATTATCGCACATCATGCAAGAACGGTTGAGCTTCTGTTTATGTTCGCTGATCAATGTTTATATGTGAATAAAAGCCTAAATTAAATATGTTCAACATATAAAGTGATCAAGTATCTTCAGAAAATGTGGACTAAACTGCTCGGATAAGCATTATAAGAGTATAATAGTCAAAGTTGTAGTTGCGTAACTAATCTACAAGATTCATTTGTGTTTCGAAGATGAATGGAAGTCTTATGGGTTTGGTACGACATGAGGGTGAGTAATTGATAACAGATTTTTCATTTCTGGGTGAAGTAACACTTTAATTGGCAGTGGAAACGTGTCGTACAGCGAACAAGGCGTAAACCTGCAAGCTGTAGCTGTATAAAGAGACAAGCTGGATGTGGTACAACTTTATTCTCTCTCTCTCTCTCTCTCTCTCTCTCTCTCTCTCTCTCTCTCTCTCTCTCTCTCTCTCTCTCTCTCCACGGTCTGCTGCAGCAGAACACATTAAACTTGCAGGAGAAATGAATGCTGGGATATCAAATAGCGCCGGAGAGCAAAACTAAAGAGAGGGGGGAGGAGGGGGAGGAAGGGGAAGAGATGTTTTCTGAATGAAAGTAGGGCACTAGGACAATAATGTCTGTGCTTCGTTTCAGCGTTTAATTTGAGGGGGAGAGAAAAAGAAAAACAGAGAAAATTGGTCATCATTAGCCTTAAAAAAAAAAAAAAAAAAAAATTAGATGCTATAACAAATCAATAGATCATTACATCCATTAACAATATTGAAATAAATAGCAACTTTGTGCATCAGTATATGCTTCAAATCCACGAAGAGGTGCGCATGTATTTCTGCACTGACTTTGATCAGCTGATCAGATGTTTGTGTTTTATGAATATGTGTGTGTGTACCTGTGCTCTGTGTAACGGGCTCGTTTGCAGGTAGAAAATCTTCATCGTAAGAATCATCGTTAGACTCGTCACCGTCCACTGAAGACCAGGCACGAAGCTTTGCCTCCGCGATGGCAAACTGCTCTGCCACCCCTGATAAAAACACACACAATTAATAAAATTACATTTTTTTTATGATTCAGTTTTTATTTTCTCTTTCAGATTAACAAAACAGTACATTCATTCTCCAAACATAGGTGTTACATCAAACCCCCTATCATATTACCCACCCATCCAACACGTGTCAGTTACAATTGCCTGAAGATTACAATTGCAAGAAACAAACAATAAAATAAATAAATAAAATGTATAAAATAAATAACAAAAAAAAAAAGAATACTTAAATAATTAAAGTAACAATGTGAAAGAGTTAAACACATATATTGCGTCTCACCCACCAGGTCATCATCCTGTACCTGCCCCACTTCCTCCTATAAACCTGTTTTTTTTCCAGTAATCTGAATGCCATTCCTTCATAATACATACACCATATTTAAACTAGATCACACATATTGGTTGCTAGGCACTGCAGTCATTTTAACAAATGTAGCAGAGAGTGTGATGTGTCGCCGTGGAGACAGGCTGATAGATTCTTCTTTAACTGCCACATAGAACCCATATTTGATTGACAGGCCATTCTAAATGGAACACTGCCTATATTTGAAATGGTTATGATATGACATCATAGTAGTGTCCTCAGGGAGACAGGAAGTGACCTCACCACTGCTGAGCAGCTCATATCACACACAGCTCTGTCCAGACATGCTCACATATGTGCAGTGATTGGGTTATAAAAGCAATTAGCTAACTAATGCTCTCGCTGTGTCTCTGGTTTAATTGACAGGACACAAACTATATTTGTACCACAGAAGCACTTGCGGCATATCTGTGTAGAAATTGCAAAATAAGTATAATAAAGTAAAATAACAAGAGTGCAAGCAGAGATATGCTCAATTAAAATCTCAATTAAAAAGCTAAATAATTAAAATGTCAATAGGTGCAAAATAAAATTTAAATAAAATAAAAGCAAATTAACAATTAAAATTTCAATAGGCATAAAAAATAATTAAAAGCAAAATAATAAATTTCAATAGGCACAATAAAGTAAAATAAAGTACAACAAAATAAGAATTATCTCAATAGATGCAAAATAAATGAAAAAGAAAATATAATAAGAAAAATAACAAATAAAATTTCTATATGCATAAAATAAAATACAGTTCAATAAAAGTTAAATAAATAAAGCAAAATAACAATTATAATTCCAAAAGGTGCAAAATAAAATCAATTAAAACAGCAAAAATGCAAAAACAAAATAAAATAAAATAAAAAAAGCTTTTTTGGGTCAACCAGCTGCATCTGATGACGAGCTTTAAACCAGCGCTAACAAGCATTAACCAGTCTGGATAGTCCCCTCTCTCTCTCTCTCTCTCTCTCTCTCTCTCTCTCTCTCTCTCTCTCTCTCTCTCTCTCTCTCCTTTGCTTGTGTTAATTCAGAGATTCATCCTTCCATTCATCTTTCACCCTTCGTCAGCAAACACTCACACAGCAAGTTTTGTTGAGGTTTGGCAATTTTCCTAGAGTTCAATTTTACCCACCGTGTCACTGTGTGTGTGTGTGTGTGTGTGTGTGTGTGTGTGTGTGAGTGTGTGCGTGTGTGCAGTAAATGCACAAACTCACACGTTGACAAGGACATATACTGTGTACACAAAAAACTCACACGCACAAACAAAATGACATGAATATTTAGTCACTTTATGAAAAGGGAAATCCTACGACACTGAATGACAGAGAGAGAGAGAGAGAGAGAGGGAGAGAGAGAGAGAGAGAGAGAGGGAGAGAGAGAGAGAGAGAGAGAGAGAGAGGGAGGGAGAGAGAGAGAGAGAGAGGGAGAGAGAGAGAGAGAGAGAGAGAGAGAGAGAGAGAGAGAGAGAGAGAGCGAGAGCGCTGTGAATGAATCTCTCAAGTTCAGCCCATAAATCGTCCTGCCGTTGCTGAGAAAAAAGCTTTGTCACACCAGCCTCATCCTGGGAAAGTTCGGATGGGAATTGTGAGGAAATGAATGAATTGTTAAGGAAGCAGAATTAAGCACACATAAACCGATAACTCGATTTGCTAGTCTGATTACTTCATTATCCTGTTAACAGTCACTGTCCCAGTAGCAGAACACGTGGCTCGCTTGATTTATTGCCCTTTTGATCTGAGTGTCTTCAAAGAGATCAAGAGTGATTTCTCCATTAATCAGACGGTTTGCATGCAACTGAACGATTATTTATTGCCTCGTACGAGTTCAGTGGTGTCCAGTGTTTCTCTCTCATCATTTAAATGTGTGCATTTGGCAGATGTTTTTATGCATTTGCATTTGATCTGTTCATGCATTCCCTGGGAAATCAAACCAATGACATGTTGTGGTGTTTGAAAAAGCATTAACAGAACTGAGCGACATGAAAATCAATTCAAATAGACGTGCTGGTATTTGGTAATGCATTAACGTGCACTGTATTATTATTGTGAGCACTTTGAAATAATTCTAGATACTTTTCTATTAATTTAGATTTTTAGAAAAAAATATTTTTTCCCCATCAACCTGTTAAATTGAACAACTTTGCATGTGTGCTGCATTAAAGAGGCATGTAACACAGGCTGGAGGTGAAACTCTCCTTCCTTTCTACGCAATCTCAGGATTGGATGAACCCGATATTTCCCTCTTTTTAAGAAGAGAGAGGACAACAAAAACATCATCAGTGCTTGAAGACTCCATTTTGCATTGTTTTGCGAATTTTTCTGCAACAGAATATTACGCATCGGACTCATCGTGGAAGGTTTCTGTGCGTGACAAATTTATGCAAATCTTGACAAACAAGACCTTAAAGCCCCATTGATGTGTCTTGTAACGCGCAGCTTTGTTTGATGCGTTGACGTGATTTTTATTTCCACTGAAACAGGAAGCTGAGGCGGGACATATTGAATGGCTCCTCCCCCTTTTCAAACAGCCAATAGCGTTTAGTTTACCTCACAGACAGCGAGTCGTACTTGACAGCAAAGCGAATCAGAGCGCTGATGATACTCTGGATTCAATAGTAGATGTGAGAATAAATTCTAGCCATTTCATTCTTAACCAACGTACAGTTGGAAAACTGAATAAAACTCGAGCGTTTGAGCAACCGAACACACACTCCAACACATATCGCTCTGTGACGTGTGAACACTCGCTTTGGCCAGGTGATGTTTATAGCGTAGGGGGCGGAGCTTTAGATTCTAGAGAGCATTTGATTGGACAGAAGATGTGATGAGAAGCTGAAGTCCGTCGTGATGTCATAAAAATCTCTGATCCATTTTGAGACAAAGTTTTGAATGCTTATATCTCATAAATGTGAATTTTGTCATTGTTTTGGAGCACACCAACTTATTCATGACCTTAAGGCTAACATATTCATACTAAAAGCTAAAAAAACGTACATTTTGATTTCGGGGGCCTTTGAGAACGTAAAGCCCAATTTATACTTCTGCGTCGAATTTACGCCGTAGCTACGTCGTAGGCTGTGTTTAGCGCGCGTACCCTTCGGCGTACCCTGACGCGCACCTCTCCAAAAATGTAACAACGCGTCAACTCTACGCGGACGCAAGCGCTGTGATTGGTCTGCTAGAACCGCTCCTTCGGGTTTCACATGTTCCCTCTGCATGAGTAATTGCGCGTCAACGCGGACAACGACGCAGAAGTATAAATTAAAACCAACGCGTTGCCTACAGCGTAGAGGCTCCGGCGTAGGTCCGACGCAGAAGTATAAATTGGGCTTAAGTCAACCAGTATTTACATGTTTTCACACAGCAGTTTAGATTTATGTATTCGCTAACTTTGGATAAAACTTTAGTTTCTGTAGATTATTTTAAAACCGTAGAACATGATAAAAGCTTAGCAATTATCGTTAATTGAAAATTTTATACTGTGACATGCCTAAAATACCGAAGCTGATTATGGGCCCTATCATACACCCGGGGTGACGCAAGTGTTTTTTGCTAGTTTCAGCCTGACGCAGTTTTCATTTTCACGTCCTGCGCCATGTTGTTTAAATAGCAAACGCATTTGCCCCCATTTGTGTGCGCAACACACACACACACACACACACACACACACACACACACACACACACACACACACACACACACACACACACACACACACACACACACACACACAGCTTCAACCTCACGCACGAGCAGATCTGTTTCCTCGCCAGAGAAGCGTTCAGTCTTTCCGTTTGAAAATTCCTCCATGTAAATAGTGAATCCTCCATGGTGCGAGCACAACTGGCTTTTAAAGGGAATGGGAGATGAGACTCTGATTGGTCGTTACGCCCAAAACACACCCATTAGTCATTAAGAGAACAGGGACAACCCTTTTAGACCATGCGCCGGGAGCGCCGACCATTTTTCCCGTCGTTAAACTAGCAAAAGTGGATTTGGACACGCACTAAGTGCACTTGGACCGTGAGCTTTAGAACATGAGCTTAGACCGTTAAAGTAGGGCCGTGTGTGTGGAAGTCACTGACCGGCAGCGAAGCGCGCCTCCTGCTCGCCCTCGGACAGATGCGAGTATGACGTGAGGTGGGACTCCAGAGCGCTGGGAGCGTCCGTGGGTTTACACCAGCCCTTCCACTCGATCAGGTGCGCCACGCGTCCCTGCGCCATCGCCGTGGGCTTCGTCACATGATCTTTGACCACCTGCGAGATTCCTGCACACACACACACACACATAGACTCAGGGGTCAGCGACCCCAATGCTGCATAATACAAAATACATGAGGAATAATCCAGGTCATGGTGTCAGTCAATACCACACAAAGGACTCATCACATACGTGCGTGCGTGTGTTTACCGTGAAGATCTCTTGTGTCTAAAGTTGTGTGTGTGTGTGTGTGTGTGTGTGTGTGTGTGTGTGTGTACATTTCCTATGTATTTCCTATGTATTTTATACTGGACAAAATACAGTTTGTCCAGTATAAAAACCATTACACTTATGGAATGTCCTCACAAGTATAACAAAACAAACCTGTGTGTGTGTGTGTGTGTGTGTGTGTGTGTGTGTGTGTGTGAGAGTCAGGTTTGGTGATCTTTGTGGAGACCAAATGACCTACATTATGAGAACAATACAGCATCTCAATGAGTCTGAACGGAGGCGCTTCATTATGAAATCTATTGTTATTTTCCATTATTGCTGGGACTTTTGTTACACTGCCATTAATCAGCTTTAAATTACTCTGTTAACTATTGACAAGGTGCAACACCTACATCAGCAGCCGTAAAAAAACAACAACAGGTATTTGACTATTGGTTAACATTATCAGCATTAAATTACTAACTATTGACAAGGTTTTAATAAGGTGCACCTACAACAGCAGCTTAAGCTAAACTAAGCTAAACTAAACTAAACGAAACTAAACTAAACTAAACTAAACGAAACGAAACTAAACTAAACTAAACTAAACTAAACTAAACACAAACTAAAATAAAATAAAATAAAATAAAACACAAACTAAACTAAACTAAACTAAACTAAACATAAAATAAAATAAAATAAAATAAAATAAAATAAAACACAAACTAAACTAAACACAAACACAAACTAAACTAAACTAAACTAAACTAAACTAAACTAAACAAACTAAACTAAACTAAACTAAACTAAACTAAACTAAACTAAACTAAACTAAACACAAACACAAACTAAACAAACTAAACAAACTAAACTAAACTAAACTAAACTAAACAAACTAAAATAAAATAAAACACAAACTAAACTAAATACAAACACAAACTAAACTAAACTAAACTAAACTAAATAACCTAACTAAACTAAACTAAACTAAACTAAACTAAACTAAACACAAACTAAAATAAAATAAAATAAAACACAACCTAAACTAAACTAAACTAAACTAAACTAAACTAAACTAAACTAAACTAAACTAAACTGATATTTGACTATTGATTAGCATTAACATGAACCAGAATCCTGTGTGATGTATGTGACTTAAAAATAAAGAAAGCTGTTTTAGAGACAGAGCAAATGAATCATTACATTTTGTTGACAGATTGTGAAGAAGACTTTTTCATCACAAATAATTCTCTACATATGCTTTAAATAGGTGTAGAATCGCAATTATTGTCAATGAAATGAATGAAAGTCCTTGAGAGAGTGGTGTGTGTGTGTGTGTGTGTGTGTGTGTGTGTGTGTGTGTGTGTGTGTGTGTGTGTGTGTGTGTGTGTGTTACCATGAAGTGAAGATCTAGCCAGCGCTGCGATCTCGTGAATGGTGAGAGCTCGTCTGGATTTAGGTAACATGTCGCTGCTGTCCTCAACATTTACCTGAGAGGAGACAACAAAACACTGAGTTAAAAGCTTTCATTTCAGCAAAACAATACAAACATTTCTTATCTGCATTTCAAAGATAGAATTGAATAGAATAGAATTGAATAGAAATTGGTGTATCAGAACAGAAAATAATTGTCTTGCCTAGATGGAGAAAACAGGAATAAAATAAAATAGAACAGAACAGAAAATAATAAACTAGATGACTTGACACAATAGAAATAATACATAATAGAATAGAATAGGCTAACATTAATGCAGCAGAACAGAAAATGACAGTCCCGACTAGATGGGGGGAATATGAGTAGAATAAAATAGAACAGAAAATAAGAAACTAGATGATTTGACCAGCATAGAATGGAATAGAATAGAACAGATGAAGAATGTGTACAGCTGAATAGAAAAGAACAGAATATAAAGTAATAGAAATAATACAGAATAGAATAGATGAGCTTAAAAGAACAGTTTGATTTCAGCAAAACAATACAAACATTTCTCATCATCTTGTCTAATAAAGACAAGCCTTTTTTTGCCCCATTTCTACTGAACTACAGCAATGTTTAAGTCTGTGGATGTGGCTCGGGTAAGTCTCAAAGAGAATCCCTCAAGAGCAAAGCTCGCATGAGACTGTTCAGGTCACGGTGCGTGTGTAAGGTCACGTGTGTTTCTGTGTTGAGTCGTTCGTGTCTTTATCATCCGCAGGGACTCGCGGTCGACACGTGCACCTGGTGTGTTTGAGCGAGTACGAGGTTAAACGCATTAGCGGAAACGTCATGGCAAAGTTAATGGAGCGGGTGGCAAAATAACAACGGATACATATTGAAATAAAAAACATGCGCAGTCCCCTGGAGATACACACTGATTATTCCTTACATGAGCTGGAGGTAATAACACCGTTACAGTCTGCTGCCGTTCACACACACACACACACACACACACACACACACACACACACACACACACACACACACACACACACACACACACACACACACACACACACACACACTCGCCTACTGCCCTACTGAACGGTGAGCTGAGATTCACTCCCTGAGGAGCTCAAGCTCAGGAAAACAGCACAAACTCCATGAACTCCTACAGCAGGAGCTTTAGATCTTCACCATTTACAGACGCTTCGTTAATCTGCGACTAAACCTGACCTCACGACATCAAACACAGCCCAGACACTCACTGAATACAAGAGACCAAGATAGAATAGAATAGATGAAGATAGAATAGAATAGACAAAAGACAGAATAGACAAAGATAGAATAGAACAGACAAAGATCAAAGATAGAATAGAATAGACAAAAGATAGAATAGAATAGACAAAGATAGAATAGAATAGACAAAAGATAGAATAGAATAGACGAAGATAGAATAGAATAGACAAAGATAGAATAGAACAGAAGAAGAATAGAATAGACAAAGATAGAATAAAATAGATGAAGAATAGAATAGAATAAGATAGAATAGAATAGACGAAGATAGAATAGAGTAGACGAAGATAGAATAGAGTAGACGAAGATAGAATAGAATACACAGACAGATTAGAATAGGCGAAGATGGAATATAACAAAATAGACAGACATAATAGAATAGACGAAGATAGAATAGAAAAGATTAGAATAGACAAAGATAGAATAGAATAGACGAAGATAGAATAGAATAGACAAAAGATAGAATAGACAAGACAAAAACATAATAGAATAGACAAAGATAGAATAGAATAGACGAAGATAGAATAGGATAGACAGTACAAAGATATAATAGAATAGACAAAGATAGAATAGAATAGATGAAGAATAGACAAAGATAGAATAGAATAGATGAAGAATAGAATAGAATAGATGAAGAATAGAACAGAATAGACAAAGAGAGAATAGACAAAGATTGAACAGAATAGACAGAATAGAACAGATGAAGAATAGAACAGAATAGACAAAGATATAATAGAATAGACAAGACAAATATAGAATAGAATAGAAGAATATAATAGGCAAAGATAGAATAGAATAGACAAGACAAAGATAGAATAGAATAGACAAGACAAAGATAGAATAGAACAAAATAAACAAAGATAGAATAGACAAAGATAGAATAGAATAGATGAAGAATAGAATAGACAAAGATAGAATAGAACAGATGAAGAATTGAATAGAATAAGATAGAATAGAATAGACGAAGATAGAACAGAATGGATGAAGATAGAATAGAATAGACAGACAGATTAGAATAGACAAAGATGGAATATAACAAAATAGACAGACATAATAGAATAGACGAAGATAGAATAGAAAAGAATAGAATAGAATTCAGTGTATCAGAAAAGAAAATACCAGACTTGACTAGAATAGAATGGAATATAGAATAGAACAGAATATAAAATAATACAAACAATACAAAACAGAATAGAATAGAATAGAATAGAATAGAATAGAATAGAATAGAATAAAGAGGACTTAACAGTCTAGACTATATGGATGGGTATACAGTAGAGTAGAACAAAATAGAAAATAAAGAATAGAAGGATTTCAGTGCAGTAAAACATATAGTAACTGTCTAGACTACACACACACACACACACACACACACACACATATCCACAGGTTTTATAACAGCAAACACACAGTAATTACAGCACAAGCGCTCGACATCTGGAGCCTCCTCCGTCTGTCTGTGAGGCTGGAATACACATGCATATCGGCACACACACACATATACACATACATATATATATATATATAACCCCACGGGTTCCGCGCTTCAGCGACGCACGAGCACGGCAAACGACCAAAGACCCGCTTCAGAACATTCCCAAACATCATCTGCCTCTCAAACGAGCGAGCGCGCGCACGCACACACACACACACACACACACACACACACACACACGATGAACAGTGAGCAGTGATACCGGCTCTCCGCTCGCTCCACACAGGAACAAAAGCTTCTCCATGGAGTCTCCTCGTCCTCACCGACATTTATTTCGCGGGAACTCGGAGAGAAACGAGCATTTCTATAGCAACCAGTCAGTCGCCATGGAACGAGTTCTCCAAGGATACGGTGGAATGATGCTCGGTGACGTCACATGCAGCACGTTTGATCATCTGTCTCTCTCTCGTGCTCTCTCTCTCTCATGATCACACATGCAACACGCACACACCAACCAATTGCTTTCCACGTCATGACACCTGTCTGTCTCTCTCTCTCTCATGAACACACATGCAAACAGCATGTTACACACACACACACTAACTGCATTCCTCGTCATGACACCTGTCTATCTCTTAATTCAATTAAAATGAGCTTTATTGGCATGACTTGTACAGTATTGCCAAAGCATTGGCCATTACATTAAAATGGGTAATAGATCTGATAAGAAACAAAATATGTACAGTATATTAATTAACATATTTTATACTTGCACTTATAGGCCTACTGTATAGAATACCCATTTATCTGACATATTTTATTAGTTAAACTGATACTATACATATGTATCTGTCCATTTAAGAAAATGTTTTGAACAAATGTTTGACATTAATTTATTTGATTAATATGGGTCATAGATAAGAAAAAAAACTATTTTATTAATAAATATTAATACAAATATTAGATATTTACACATTAAATATTTATTTTATACTTACATTTATACTGTATAAAGTATAAATTGAAAAATTATATAGTTTTATTACATTTAAATATGAGCATACATTTATTTATAAATAGGCCTATATAAAAGTAAATACATACTAAATGTATATTTATATTTAAATGTATACTATATATAATAACAATTTTCCTAACATATAGCCTATTCATATTTTGAATAAATAAATTAAAAATATTATAATTTTAATTAGAGAAATGTATATAGTATGAACTTAAATATAAAATAAGTATAATGTATAAATGCTGATATAAAGAGGCAAAAGCAGTGTTTCTGCACACTGAACCCCTCCAGAAGTCCTGTGGGTTATTCCCTGTCGAGCGACTGTTAAATGGCATTAAGTCAAAGGCAAAACACATTAGTGCAGCGACGCTGTGAATTCGGTTTGAAAAAAAAAACACATTAAAGAATTAATTGCTAATTACTCAGAATGACTCGTGAATGATTAGACGACTAACTAGTGAACATTTAATGAAAGTCAGAGCCAGGAACGAGTGCAGCGCAAGTGGTCCGGGTTAATTAGGTCATTATCCATCCGCGAAAAGCTGAGAAAACAATTTTCTGCTCCGAACGCTCGAGTCTTAATCAGCTGAGATCTGACAGAGCGACGCGCGCGTCAGTGAGGGCGTTAGGGAGGCGTTGTGTTACCATAATGATGACAGGAATAGCTGGTGAACGCCAGGCCTTGGAGCGAGATGCAGAAGCGTTGAATAAATGCGCGTTCAAGTCATCTCGTAAAGATCGTATTTATGAGTTGAATGTCGTAAATACGAGTGGGAAGCTCGGGATTTTCTGGACAGACCTTTACGAGTTGTGGGCGTGTCAGGGAGAATCATGGCGGAATACCACAACACTTAAAGCTATTTATCAGTGATATTGTCAGGCTTTTCTATCTACAGCGAAGTAAGCTAATTGCCTGCACAGAATATGATAGCATTATAATATAACAATATATCATGTAAAAGTATGCAGTGGCTTCATAAATTAATTAAAAACATAAAAAAGCAAAGCACCTGATGCACATTTCTTTGTTCTTCATTTTTTGTGTAATTTGTTAAGAGAAAGTACACTCTGACGAAAGTGACTTGAACGCACCATTAATCAGCGATCTGACAGAAAATGACGCGCGCGTCAGCCACAAGTGAGGGCGTTTGGGAGGCTTTTTGTGTGAATGCGCGTTGACCATTTATAATGATGACAGGAATAGCCGGTGAACGCCAGGCCTTGGAGCGCGATGGCAGAAGCGTTGAATAAGTGTCCCACTTTCCGCTTTCAAACGCGCCAACGCGCGACGCGGGGCGAATGACAGGAGAGGAAGGAAAGGGAAAAGGGCGAGTGCCGGTTCCGGACGCTGTGAAGTATATAAATGGAAATGGAACAGATTGAGAGGAAACTTTGGCACCTTGAGGTAACGGTCCGAGTGCCCAAATGTCCCGCCCAGGCCGCGCGCCAAACTGGTCCGCGTGTTTCCCAGCAGCACGAGGTCTGAGGAGGAGCTCCTCGCGCTCCAGTCCACGCGCAACCCGTCGCCCGCCACTGTGGGGAGAGAGGATCGAGCTCAGCCAATCAACACTGACCCCACGAGCCAACGAGCCAATGCACACTGCCATGGCAACCGCACCATCACCATCCCACTGATACCGGGGTGATAGATAGATACCTAAAATACCCTGGACCACTAAACCAGTCACATGGGTCAGTTTGTTGAAATTGAGCTTTATACAGCATCTGAAAGCTGAATAATTAAGCTTTCCATTGATGTGTGGTTTGTTATGATAGGACAATATTGGTCGAGACACAACTATTGTAAATCTGGAATCTGAGGGCGCAAAAAAATCGAAACATTGAGAAAATCTCCTTTAAAGTTGTTCATTTATGTTGGCGATTGTGCTGCATTCACTCACACAAATACATGTTTTATATATTTACGGTAGGAAATTTACTAAATATCTTCATGGAACATGATCTTTACTTAATATCCTAATGATTTTTGGCATAAAAGAAAAATCGATAATTTTGACCCATACAATGTATTGATGGCTATTGCCACAGATATACCCGTGCGCAGGGGCGTAGCAACCGGGGGGGACGGGGGGGACACGTCCCCCTCACTTTTAGAAACAGGTGATTCTGTCCCCCGAATTTTTTTTTACCCAGCGCCAATATGTCCGCCCGTGTTCTCTGATTTGTTACTTAGACTTGAGTGAACTAACATTCAGCCAATCACAGCGCGAATCATCTCTTGGGCGTGTCTGCCATGAGCTTCAAATCTCTTGTTGCTCTTGCGAATTTTCGTTCGTTTAGTCACTTTGCTGTTTGGCCGTCTAAGGTAAAATGAACCCCAGAAAAAAGCAGAGGACAATTGCATCCTTTTTTCAAACACGCACTGTAAGTATGTCGTGATGACATGAATCATGCGTAAAGTTTCCTTGTTGATTTAACCAACTGTAACGCAGTAAGTCCGTCTATGAGTAAGACGTGTACGACAACAGAACCCGTATGGACCTCGTCACGTCGCGCCGGATTGTGCCGAGTGTGTGTTAAATGCTCTCCTACTTCGCTTTGGATAAAAGCATCTGCTAAATGAGACATAACAGATTATTCCCATCAGGCACGCAACGTCATAAGACGTTGATATTTGGTTAAATTTTGGTTGCGACGTCGGGTGACCAAAATAATATTAAAACCTTTTAAATACATTGATTTAGGGATATATTTTTATAAAATGCCTGTTGTATAAAATTACTGTAGATGTAATCTGTATACTCATTGAACACTTTTTTTGTCCAACTGTTAAGAAAAAAGATAAAAGTTATTGTTCAAGTGTAGTGTAACTGAAATATTGTAAATATCATAAAATATCTTTTTTGAATAAATCAGCCGTTTGAATGAATGACTCGCTCATTAAGACGGTCGCCTGCCGCCTCCTACTGGCGGTTTAGTTTCATAAAGTATCATTCTTTTCAACATTCCTTATTTGTATATTCAAAAATATTTAAAATAATCTCATTTAATACAGTTATAATTTTTCAATGTAAATTATTTAATTTGATTGGTTACAGCCTAGTGTCTTATTATTTTAATTGAATATATTGATCAAATTTAAGAATTTGAAATGAAAGATGGAGCAAACATTTAATAAAATTAGGGGGAAAATGTCCTTTATAAAGGTACAAAAAATTATTCTGAGTGTTTTCAAACAGTGATGTAATGAAACATTGACAATTTAAGTTTGAAGGGAGTAAAGCCTCTGTTTGCTATTAAGGAAATGTAATTTTGCCAAAAGAAGAACTTTTATTTTAAATAAATGTTCATTTTAAATCAGCCTACTTCAGTGTGATATGTTACAATATTATCATGCTTAACACTGAGAATTTGAATAATTGTAATGTGATGATCAGATGCAGATATCTAAATCAGAGAATATCATAGGTTCGGGTGGTTTGCGGGTGGATTATTTATTTTTAACAGTGGATTCGGGTGACTCAAAGTGCACCAGATTAATTAATTTATCTTTAAAATGTACAAAATTTTCTTACGGGGGAGCATGCCCCCGGACCCCCCTAGAGGTACCTAGCTTCACCCACAAAAATAATGTGGGAAACACATTAGGGTATATGATGATCGACAAAAAATACACATTTAATTATCTTATTATTAAAATACATTGTTAGGATTTTACCACTCCGCCTCATTTTGAGCCAGGAAAAACCCTGTTATGTACATCAACTTTGGGTCACATCCTATGGTCACATACAACTTTTGTCCCCCCCACTTTTATAATGGCTGCTACGCCCCTGCCCGTGCGACATGTGACCGGTGACGTGGTCCAGGGACACTACTGACCCCAGCCATGGCAACCACACCCTCCCCATCCCACTGATACTGGGGTGTTATACTACATTATAGATATATAGATACCTAAAATATCTTATTGCTATATATACACTGAAAAAACCCCCACAAATTGCTAGTAGATTTCATAAACAGTTACAAAGAAATGGCAAGTAGAACATTGAATTAAATAAACAATTTTAATTAGAAAGACTGATTTGCTATTTTCTTTTAAAACATACTCCAATAATCTTTGTTTTATTTACAAAAATATTTTTTTTAGTGTATATATACATTTTATTATAGGTTATGTAAATATAATAATATATGTAATAATAATAATATTATTAATATATTTTAATGATATAATTAATAATAGTATAATATTAAATCATTTTAATTGCAATTAATAATAATATAATTAAGATTATTATTTATATAATATCCCAGGAACAATCTGATATTTTAGGTAGCTATCTAGATATAAACATTAATAAATAAATAAATAAATCTTTATATATAGCTAGCCGACCTAATATATCTGATTCATACTGGGATATTATATTAATAAATAAGAATATTATAAGATTCATTATTTATATAAATTAAAATACAACAGCAATATTAATTTTATGTATTTGCATATAGTAAATTATACATTTAAATTACAATTATAGACAGATATATATTTTATAATCTTTATTTCTATCTATAGCTAGCTACATTTCTACTGGGATATTATATAAATAAATAATAGTAATATTTGTATTAATTAATATTACTTTAATATTATAATTATTCATATTATTTAATATCATAATAGTATTTATATTAAAATATTATTGTTATTATTATTATTATTGTATTTATTTACATATAATAAAGTATATAAGAAATAGATTTAAATAGATATAGACAGACAGTGTGACGAGATGTCCTTATCCATTTTTATAAATACATTAAATTAAAATAAAACTGAGCACTTTCCTATAGTATAAAATACAAATCTGTTGCTTCCTCACACTAATGAAAGGCGAACTGAACACATTTATCCTGCATGTGCATAATTGCACAAATGAAGGAACAACAGTGTTTTTTACAAGTAAGTATATGCTGATGCTTTATGGCTTTATGTTATAAAAATGAACAATCTTGCTTTTGGAAATCATCAAATCTAAACCTGACTTCAGGAGTTCAACTGAGGTCGGATTCATTGTATCCAAAGTTCAAAGATCAATTTAAAAACAACCTATTTCTCATGTTTTTCATCTGGCCTCCCTAACACTAACAGTTTCAGTAGATCTGATCACTTCTCTTGATCAGTTCATGCAGACCGTCATCTCTCTAATGCACTCATGCATTAACATGCAGTCAAGATGCAGGATCACTTACATCCTATGGACAAACACAACGTTTAGCTTTCTCCATTCATGTATTACCACACAAACATGCTCCTTCGAAACTGCAACAGGAGTTTCAGAGGAATGAAGTGTGTCGGGTCAGTCGCATGGAGAAAAGACCAACATTCATAGATTTTTTCTATCATTCAATTTGATGCACCAGCTGGAGCATCTCTGATCCTGATCGACTGACACACACGTCACACACACACAGATCCCAACGGATCAACACCACAGGCCTCCTCACATCTAATGTCACACACACACTCCCTCAGGTGAGGCTTATTAATGCGGCGAGACGTCATCACACGCCACAGATGACATCATTTCCTGTGTGCGTGTGTTCCCAGTTCATTAACACTTACATGTTGACTACATTCCCATGGGAAACGACAACCATCTTCTGCATATTTTTATGTGCACAATGTCGAGAACTTGGACGATAACAATAGCGATAAATATTTAAATCGTTTTGTTGATATTTGTTGATAAAATATTTAAATTTAAATCGTATTGTTGGACTTATTTTTTTTTCTCCTTGATGAACCATAAAAACATTGACAGCCAATCAGAATCCATCCTGTTTTAAAGAGCTCAAGCATTTAAAGAGACAGACGGCAAAACTGCATTGAATGATTATAGTTATAGTTTTCATCCTTGGTGTCAGAACAGGCCTCAAGTCATATTTCATCACAAAATCATCCAAAAAAAGAATATAAATTACATTTTACATAAAGAAAATGAAACCTAGGTGTAGGACCTTTAACAATATTTAAAATCTATATTTATTATTTATCGATTTGTATGATATCATGACAATTAACATTGCCCTCACCAATTCACATTATTTTAATGCAAACAGCTACAAAAAACAAAACAAAAAAACAATTCTCATTACTGTAATGGCAAAAAAAAAAGTACAAATTAGTGTAGAAAGACTATATATATCAGCATTGAGAATAATTAAAATGACAAATTTGCAAGTTAAATATCGGGACACATTATAATCAGGATAATTTTGGACATTAAATATCCTTAATTGTCATGAAAATAATGTCACAATGCAAACAATCGCAAAATAGGTTTCAATTTCCATTTGCAAAATATGATTTCTAAATATATTTCTATAATTTATAAATATAATAAGTTCTTTCTTTTGATTTCAGGGCAAAATATGAACCAGACATATGCTCTCCAGATGATCCTTTGATACATTAGAAACATCTGAGGCAATCTCTGAGCATCTTAAACCACCGCGCATGTGTGTGTGTGTGTGTGTGTGTGTGTGAGTAAACCTGAGAGAGATAAAAGGTCAGAGGTTAAAGCCCTAAGGTTTTGCTCGCTCTCCTGCGCTGCGGATCCGTGTCCCCTACCGTCCCGTTAACACCCCGGGCTCAAATCGGGTTGAGTTTCACCTGATCTCGAACCTCTTTCCTAATGAGGGTCAATAAAACCCAATACATGCAGACAATACTAACAGTGACTGATGTCGACGGCCGCGGAGGTCTGGACTCCAGCAGGGGTGTTAGTTTCTCTCAATGACACCATTTCACTTTTAACTTAATCTCATGGAAACGTGCCAAGAACTCATCCACTCACCGGCCACTTCATTAGGTACACCTTGCTAGTAGCGGGTCAGATCCGTTTTTGCCTTCAGAACTGCCTTAATTCTTCATGGCAGAGATTCAACAAGATGCTGGAAACATTCCTCAGAGATTCTGGTCCATATTGTCATGATTTCATCACACAGTTGCTGCAGATTTATTAGTTGCATATTAATGATGTGAATCTCCTGTTCCTCCACATTCAGAAGATGCTCTATTGGACTGAGATCTGGAGACTGTGGAGGCCGTTTGAGTTTAGTGAACTCATCGTCATGATCAAGAAACCAGTCTGAGATGATTTTGTGACGTGTGTTTATCCTGCTGGAAGTATCCATCAGAAGATGGTCTACTGTGGTTATAAAGGGAAGGACATGGTCAGCATCAATACTCAGGTAGACTGAGGCGTTTAAACAACGGTACTAAGAGGCTCAAAGTGTGCCAAGGGAAAAATCATCAGATTAAACCCCCAGCAGCCTGACCACTGATACAAGGCAGGATGATCCAGGCTTTCATGATGTTTACGCCAAATTCTGACCATCTGAGTGTCGCGGCAGAAATCCAGACGCAATGTTTCTCCAATCGTCTGTTGTCCAGTTTTGTTGAGCCCGTGTGATCTGAGGCCTCAGTTTTCTGGTTTTCAAGGTTTGACGTGTTCAGAGATGCTCTTCTGTGTTCAGAGATGCTCTTCTGCGTTCAGAGATGCTCTTCTGCGTTCAGAGATGCTCTTCTGTGTTGCTCTTCTGTGTTCAGAGATGCTCTTCTGCGTTCAGAGATGCTCTTCTGCGTTCAGAGATGCTCTTCTGCGTTCAGAGATGCTCTTCTGCGTTCAGAGATGCTCTTCTGTGTTCAGAGATGCTCTTCTGTGTCTAGAGATGCTCTTCTGTGTTCAGAGATGCTCTTCTGTGTTTAGAGATGCTCTTCTGCGTTCAGAGATGCTCTTCTGCGTTCAGAGATGCTCTTCTGTGTTCAGAGATGCTCTTCTGCAGACCTCAGGTGTATCAAGTGCTTATTTGAGTTACTGTTGCCTTTCTATCAGCTGGAACAGTCTGGTCATTCTCCTCTGACATCAACAAGGCCTTTTCACGCACAGAACTGGATATTTTCTCTTTTCCGGTCCATACTCTGTAAACCGTAGAGATGATTGTGTGTGAAAATCCCAGTAGATCAGCAGTTTCTAAAGTACTCAGACCAGCCCGTCTGACACCAACAATCATGACATGTTCGTAATCACCTTTCTTCCCCATTCTGATGCCCAACTTCAGTCAAGTCAAGTCAAGTCAACTTCATGTATATAGCACTTTTAACAATATAGATTGTTTCAAAGCAGCTTTAAAAATATAGCAGATCGTCTTCATCATGTCTACATGTCTAAATGCATTGAGTTGCTGTAATGTGATTGGCTGATTAGATATTTGCATTAATGAGCAGTTGAACAAGCGTACCTAATAAAGTGGCCGGCGAGTGTGTGTATATACAGAGATGGACTTTTTATTGGGAGGGTCTGTGGCTCTTAAATTGGAGAAAGTGTAACGGCTAACTTGGATCACGTGAGCCTTGATAACCAATCACATCACAGCCTTGAGGTCGTTGAATTTCATTCAGAGATGTGCGACAGTCAATCACTGTTTACCATAAATGAACGAGAAGTGGCGTAAACTAAATCATACCTGTCCCGCAATTGTCCGTGACTTCGCTTATAAAACGGCATTTTTTCATGTAAACTCAATCCAAAATGAATATTTATGAGCAAACATGTTGAAGATTAGCGAAGAGGCTGTCGATTCATTAAATGATAAGCTATTTCCTCACAAAAGTGGTTTATTAAGGGTAGTGAAGCCTCTCCTCTCATTGACATCCATTAGAAAAACGGCCTCTGGTCTCCTTCCCTGTGCATATATATTTAGTAGAGGTGCAACGGATCGTAAAACTCACGGTTCGGATCAGATTACGGTTTTGAGTCACAGATCAGATCATTTTTCAGATCAGCAAAAATAAATAAAAATAATAATAATTTGGAGGGTTGTTTGGGGAATGTAACTTTGCTTTCTTTGTAACTTTGCAAAGTACCTCGATACCAGAGCAAAAACTATTAGCCTTTAATAATCAAATATTATTAAAGACAAGTGAATAGTCCGTATTAAAATAAGAACAAATACAAAAGTTACAAGCATAGATAAAATCCAATATAACAACGTAGCAAATAAAGTAAGGACAAACAGCAGTATTCAGGTACAGAAATGTAATCATTAAATGTAAAATCACACTATAGTCTTCAATGTATAAATTAAATCTAGATTAATCTTTGTTAAAGCTGTGTTTTGTTATTTGATTGATATTAATGATACAGACAGCAACATGGATTTATAGGCTGCTGTCACTTTAAGAGCTAATGCACTGATACTGATACATGTAAGATTTCTTTCTCGTCTGTTTACGTTCACTTAAAGTCCCCCTGTGGTGAAAGTAGTTTATATGTCTATGTGGTGTTTTTAATGTGCTTTAAGTCAAGCCATGTGTAAATTCATAAGTCGACAGCATTGCTGAGTATTTTCTCCTTAAAGGGACAATAAGTAGCTTTTTAGGTATTTTATTATCTAAAAGCAATATTTTTAATCATACATATGTCCTCAATGGTGTACAAATACCTATGCCAATGATCTGACTAATCCTCGTAAACAAAGAATTTATTATCTTTATATACATGGGACGGGTAGGTCCACGGAGGCTTCCATGTAGTTCCGCCATCTTGAAAAACTATAATAGCAGAGAGGGACAAAAAGTACTAGGCCAACGCGTTTCCACAACGCGTTTCGTTCAGAGTCCGCGTCACGTGACGGACTGAAGTCAGCAGAAGCGGAGGATCAGAGCAGAGAGTGGTGCTTGTCACCATAGACATCATGTCTATGCTTGTCACTGTCGCGGCAAGTTTAAAAGGCTGCACTGTACGGTTATTTATACACCGTTCATTAATACATATGCTGAGTCACAGGATAAGGAGTCATCGTCGTCGAAAAAGTCCATAATAGACCGTAAAAGGAATCGTGATCGGAGATTACAAAAAACAAGGGTTAATGTCGGGACAGCTAATGCAGGAGGAAGCTTTCAAAAGAGACGCTGAAGTTTCCTGTTTTCTTCTCGACAGGTAAGTCAATGTTACTGTCTTAATTACAAGCTTTTCATTGCTTGGTTGTATACTTTATTAGTTTATAGACAGTATAACATTTATAGTTAAAAGTTAAACAGGCTATTTGATGAATAGCAGCTATTGAGTAAAGTAGAGAAGGTCCTAAAAACAAGGTTGTAAGTTTTGTTTGATCAAAACTAACATTCGTTTGTTCGTTGTGTCAAGTTGCAGTTTGTTTGAAATAACAAACCAGTTCACCCGAAGGAAAACTCGATGAAGTGCTAGAAGCTTAGCTTTTTGGTACATAACGGCTACCGTAGATGCAACACGCACTTTAAAAAGTGAGGCGCTGTAGAGCGCTATTCGTTTGAATGCAAAATACAATTTCACCGCTAGATGGGAGAAATTCCTACTTATTGTCCCTTTTAAACTGCAGTGAACCAAAGACAGTCTCAAAAACACGCTTTGAAATCGCTGGTGTTTCTGACGTCACAAACTACCTTGTAACCAATCAGATCAACGTGTGATCGTCAACCAGTGGATCTCTGAGCTGAGTGAGTGAGTGGAGGCGGGGCTCATTTGCATATTCATAGAACCGCGTATACTTAATGAGGAGAATGTAGAGTTACATTCAATATATTTTAAGATATGCAGAAAAAACGTTTAAATATGTCATTTTGGTAATCAAAGATAATATTATTGACTACAGGGTGACTACAACATAACCGACTGTGTTCATGAGAATACTTGCTATTTTAACATCATTTTGTGTACGTGTCCATTCAAGCGCAAGGAGACGCAAAGGAGAAATCAATTCAAGCACCGAACTGATTTCTCTTGCGCTTGAATAATTATTTCGAATATATAAATACACACATATGCATGTATATATTTAAGAAAAATGTGTTATTTATATATAAAATATTTATATTTATATATACATGCAAATATTTCTTATACATGCATATGTGTGTATTTATATAAACAAAATAATTATACATAGTACACACACATGTATTATGTAAACACAAACTTTTATTTTGGATGCGATTAATTGTTGTCCAGCACTAATATGTATATATACACAATTTCTTACTTTTTTTTTATCTTGAGGTGAAACGTAACCTAGAGCTGTTTTAGTGAGATTCTCTCTGGATTAATGTCAGATTGATTGCCAGACCTGTTGCTGAAAATATTATCTTCAATAACATCAGTAGCATCTCTGCATGAAATCAACAGGGCGCTTTGCTGACTCACCGACACGATTTTACAGACGCTTAGTTCTAGCGGAGTGACCCACAAACAAATCAAACAGAAGAACCACCTGATGAGAGCCAGACTGAGAGATGAAAAATTATTCTTGTGTCCAAAATCCCTGGTCCTCTAACACACGATCCTCTCTAGCAAACCATATCACATCCATCTGGTCGTCGCCCCACGCCGGGACACGGAAAGACTCCAGGCCACCGGTGGACCGGGCCATCTGGGGCCGGAGAGATGACCTCACTCAGTCTCGATATACATGAAGCTCTTTCATGAGCGTACGCTCCGTCCTTGTCCTGATAACCGTACCGAGACGAATCTCCCATCCTTGTCCTTTCCAGGGTGACAGCACAACTTATAAAGCGTGGCTGTTCTCAGGTCAAAGCTGATGCAATCTGACTCCGCTGAAACTGTTTCACACTCTTATGGAGGTCATTATTCCTGCAATTTATTCAATGCAATCTGAATTGAATTGTTTTTTATAACTGATTAATTTAGTAACAGACACTGTTGACTGACTCAAGCTGAAAAACAACACTAATGTCTTATTTAGAGCTGCTTTACAGCAGAATTTGAATTTGCATCAAACTTGACCAAACCAACACACTGAAATCCTTTTTCTTTGACTAAAATTTAGTCAGTATCTCCTCCAAGAGCTTTAAAGCTACAACCAACAATCTCGGGTCAGACCTTCAGACTTGTCTGACTTGGGTTGTTATATCTTTTCTAACTGATCAGACTTACGGTTTTCGTTAAATGGATAATCAAACCTACGAAAAATCCTATAGACTTACATTGAGGGGGTAAAAACTTTTATACAACAACTCTAATAGAGTATTTAAGCTTCATCCACCAATTATCTATCACTAGCAAAGCCTAGCAACTATGATGCTAAAAATTACTAGACTACAAATGATCTAAAAATGTGCTAGCAACAGGCTAATTCATGTTAACAGTGCTAAAACATGCTAATTCATGTTAACAATGTGTTAAAACTTGCTAACAACATGCTAAATCATGATAACAATGTGTTAAACATACCAGCAACATACTATTTCATTATACCAACATGTTAAAACTTGCTATCAATGTGCTAATTCATGCTAGCAACATGGTGATTCATGCTAATAATGAGTTAAAACATGCTAGCAACGTGCTAATTAATGCTAGCGAACTTGACTGTCTAAATGTCACACTGAATTGTGTGTAGCATTTAATTGCAATGACATTTCAAACATTTTCAAAAAAATGAGAGAGTCTTATTCTTCTGAGAGTGATGAAAGTAAAGGTTGTGTGGAAAGCTGTTATATGAACATGTCTCTGGGCGTGTTTTATGCAAATTACTAACCTTGTGCACAGGTCGCTCGTTTAGAGTACATTACTATAGAATGAGGTTAAGAACAAATTCATGTGCATACGTTCGTGTTGTGAATTAGTTCTTCTATGGGTAAAATACAAATAATTCACACAATTATTAGTATATGAGACCCAACATATCTTTATTTGTGTCTTTGAAGACAAACTAAAGTCGTACAGGTTTAACGACATGAGGGTGAGTAAATACATGCACTATCACTATCAATTTAAAATAACCTTTTTTTTTAGTCTGAAGAACATTTTAATAATCTAAAGAACGTTTTTCTATTATAAAGAACCTTTTGTGGAGTGGATGTTAAACGTTCTTCATAGAACCACAAATGCCAATGAAGAACCTTTATTGTAAGTGTAGTTTAACTCTTCACAGATAAAGGAACATGATCAGTTATCTCTCCTGTCACGGCGAGGATGCCAAACCTTAACCGGCACGTTTATCAGCAATTAACGGCACGACTCTCACGTGACAGGAGTAATGGCGCGTGCAGGTTTTGTATGGCCCCGGTATCCTGATATGTCATTAATAATTACAGCACGAGATTAAGAAACGATTTGCGTGGTGAAAATAAATCTGAGGTCATTTGTTCGAGACTCTCGGAGTGGAAAGGCGTTGGATTTAGTTTTTTCCGTACTCGTTTCTTGTACGGATCGTGGGGGAAAGACCTGGACGTTAATCATGATGGACAGGATTAAATTAACATCAGCGTCAAGCACTAGTTGCATGTATTATTTCTTCAAATATGGACACTTTTGACCCTGTGCACATTTTCTTTTAAAATACACTTTTCAAATTCAGTACATCATGCAACTTAATTGCAATGACATTTCAAATATTTTGGAATAAAAAAAACGAGAAATGGTTTATTCACTCATAGCACTATCTAAAATCATATATAAAATCATTTGAAAAGTAACAACAATAAATAAACGGATTGGACATAATTCAATTAACATCAGCGTCAAGCACTAGTTGCATGTTTTATTTCTTCAAATATGGTCAAAAGTGTCTATATTTGTAGAAATAATACATCTATGCTTGACGCTGATGTTAATTTAATTCTGTCCAATTCTTAATAAGTTTTCAATTCACTTTTAATGTGACCTTCATAAATTCTGTTAGTTTGGTAACACTTTATTTTACAGTGTCCTATGTTACATGTAGCTTACCATAGTAATAACAGTAAATTATGCATTATTACATGTAACTAACCCTCAACCAAACCCTAATCCTACCCTACCCCTATAGTAAGTACATGTAGTTAATTAATATTACTCAGTACTTAAATATATAATTACACTGTAATAATGACACTTTAAAATAAAGTGTAACCCACTTTATTTTA
>CM040826.1:38463270-38530770 GCA_022828995.1 Vimba vimba
GTAAAAATAGTAACATTTTCACTGAGCTCATCAGATTCCTCACAAAGAACATAAGGCAATGCCAGAATTATATTATGCAAGTTCGCAAACACGTGCACAAGTACAAGCGCGCAGTTTCGCTGTAAATATAGTAACGTGCGTTGCGTTACTGTAACGATTAACGAATATCAGTGCAAGGCAATTTTTTTTCAACATTTTTGTGACATTATAAATCAGTGCTGTGTATAGGCCTATATAATTTTGCACTGACAATCATTTCTACCTCCATCACACGCAGAGCATCTTCACTCTATACTGTTACTTATTTGCACTAACCATCTGCATCATAAATGCACCACACATTATATAACACTCTTACATATGCATATTTATAATTTATTGCTATCTGCATAATTACCGCCTGCCTACCACAGAGTAGCCTACGTATGTGATATAATAAAATGCTGTCTATTTAGGCAGCTCACTACCCAGCTAACACAGTAACATTATGTAAATGTTGAGATAAAACGTCCTTTAAAATAACATTTATAGAACGTTCTTATAACATTGTTGTTTGATATGATGTTGAGAGAAAACGTTCGGAGAACCACGTTTTTTTTATTTTTGGAACGTTCGTAATCGTATGATGTTATTTGTATAGGCTTGAACGTTTTAAACAACGCTCGAATCACAATGAAACATTTTAACGTTTTAGAAACATTGCAAATGTTTTAGAACAGATTTGTTAGCTGGAAACAGAGAGAGGGTTTCTGCCTCAGGAAAACCGTGAGAATTTGTGTGTGTGTTTGCTTCATCTGCTGTTGTATCTGTCTACCTGTCGACAGGTGTAACCAATGCGTTAACACGCTTAACCAAGACAGACACACTCAGAAGTACAGCAGATGTTCTAACTGTTACATTAATGACTCACGGTCTGCTAAAAATAACCAGTCTTTGGCTGTGATTTATTATTTATAAGCGTGTGTGTGTGAGATAATGGCATCAAATCTTAATTATCCACTCCGATCAGAGAGACTCTACCTGAGATGACGTCAGTATTCATAAAATGTTTTCATCAATAACACACAGATTCAGTTTAAAGTTCCGATTCAACATAAATCAATGAAATGTTCTCTGATTAATTTCACAATTCATTTAATGATTCATCAGTGCGCAGCCAACAAACTTAGATGGAGAAATAATATTAGCCTAATCTCTAAAGGATACATCATGTCCCATCCTATTTATTTCTCACTCAAAATTCTGTTTAATTCAGGAATACATAACTTTTAAAAATACATACATCCCAACTGACAAAAACACGTTTCTAAGAATATTTTTTGAACATTCAAAATGTCCAGTTTCCTTCGGCTATGTGAACGTTGAGGCAACATTCCATTTTAGAATTTTGCAAACATTATGTGAACGTCACTGCCCACTGAACGTTCTGAAAAATGTAACATTTAAAAAAAATGTACGTCCAATATGAATGATGTATAAATAACGTTCTGTTTAAAGACCGAATAACTTTGAACTATAAACGTTAGTGGAAGAACGTTTCTTCGTAACATTGCCAGAATGTTCGAAGAACTTTCAGTTAGCTAGGATGCATTACGAATATCTTTAATGTTTAAATACAATATTTTATTTATTAAATTTAAAGTCAGCATAGAACTGATAATCTTTTCTACTGAGTGAAAACGCTTTACAGACGCAAACAGATAGTGTAGCTAATAAAATAAACACTTAAAGGCCCCCTAAAATCAAAATGTACCTTTTTTAGCTTTTAGTATAAATATATGTTAGCCTTAAGGTTATGAATGAGCTGGTGTGCTCCAAAACAATGACAAAATTTGCATTTATGAGATATAAGCATTCAAAACTTACAGTCTCTCTCTTCCCTAAATTGGATCAGGGATTTTTATGACATCACCGCGGACTTCAGCTTCTCATCACATCTTCTGTCCAATCAAATGCTCTCTAGAATCTAAAGCTCCGCCCCCTACGCTATAAACACCACCTGGCCAAAGCGAGCGTTCACACGTCACAGAGCAATATGTGTTGGAGTGTGTGTTCGGTTGCTCAAACGCTCGAGTTTTATTCAGTTTTCCAACTGTACGTTGGTTAAGAATGAAATGGCTAGAATTTATTCTCACATCTACTATTGAATCCAGAGTATCATCAGTGCTCGGATTCACTTTGCTGTCAAGTACGTCTGCAGTCTGTGAGGTAAACTAAACGCTATTGGCTGTTTGAAAAGGGGGAGGAGCTATTCAATATGTCCCGCCTCAGCTTCCTGTCTCAGTGGAAATTACGTCAACGCATCAAACAAAGCTGCGCGTTACAAGACACTTAAGTGGGTCTTTAAAAAGAGTATTTCGAATGTTTTATTTCCAATAGTCTAACATGGTATGGAAGCAAAATAGAGCTCAAAACTGACCAGAGCATAAGAAAATAACTTTTTCCCTGTAGTGTTTTGCCATAAGCATTTATTTCACATTCTCAAATTATGATTGTTTGGTGAATATCTGCTGCTGTCTCTCTCTCAGTGCAGTAAAACACTCATTAACACACTCAGGATCACCGTCGTCATGGCGCAGAGGGGCGTGCCGGGGGCGGAGCTTCCCGGGTCAGTGGATGTGTAGGGAATCCCATCAGGCTCAGCGGTCGCAGCGCAGTGTTGCTGATTGGCACCGACGCAGGCCGCGTAAGCCATGGCGTGAGCGATGTAGTTCTGCTCATAAACGCCCTGGAAGAGATGAGCCATGGGGCCGCGGGCCAACAGCGCCACATCTTCCCCACCGTGGGTCTCAGTATCCAGCGGGACGGCCGACTGCTGAACGTAATCCTTATCGGCTGAGAGAGAGAGAACCAGAATAAATACTCACACAACATCAGTGTTTTCAGCGAGCTAAGGTCAATTCACATTCACATTTATTTGTATAGCGTTTTTCACAATACACATCATTTCAAAGCAGCTTTATAGAAAATGCAAGTTATGTTTTTCGGTAATGTATTATACAAAATCACAGTTAGCGAAAAAAGTATTAATTTAACAATGTAATGCAGAAACAATGAGCTCATTGAAGTAATGAATACTTGTTTGTGCTGATTTTCTTACCGGTGTCGACACCGCGGAGGTCTGGACGCTTGTTGTCGACGATTTTGTGTCCCGGTCCGTTTCCGTACATTAGAGTCGTGTAGGGTAAAAAGTCTGAGGCGAAGATTGGAGATTTACCTGAGAAACAACAGATGATTGACAAGTGAGGATTATTGGAACCATTAGGAAACCCGTAACAACATTTTTGTGCCACAACGCCCCTAAAAACGATCAATCTGAGGCTTCGTCTACATTAATGCGGATACATTTGAAAACGGCGTTTTCGTTTAAGACGCTCTCCGTCCACACTAGCGTTTCTCAGGCGTTTCAGTGCGGATGAGAAACTTTTGGAAAACGCCTGAAAACACTAAATTCACCTTTACTGTGCATGTGTAAAGCCTCACAAAAGCTCACTGAGATGATTCAGATGGAAAAATAAATAATAAAGTTATCGTGCAATTCTTCTGACAGGATCTTTTGTTCAGCAGAATATCTCAGCATTCACTGATGTGTCCAGATCGCTCTCACTCACTATTATATGTTTGGTCTAAAACGAAACTTCTCTCATGTATTGCCGCAGGACTGCAAATGTGTGTAAATTCTGTCATGTTTGCAGGACTGTGATATGAAGAGTGTGTGAAGCAACATATTTGAGCAACAGTGTGAAAGTGAACGGCACATAACAGGCACAATACCGCTATAAACATGAATATCTATTGGTACAATACGCGTCACATGACTAAACTTACATCATCGTTTTTAAATACCTCCGTTTTGACAGTCCACACTATAACGCGAAAGCGGCGTTTTTAAATGTATCCACTTTGTTGGAGAGCGTTTTAAGAAAGGTTAGTTATTAATAAAAAACGTTCTCAGTGTGGACGGAAGGCTAAAATGGAGAGAAAAAGATGCATTTTCAAACGAAAACATATTAATGTGGACATGGCCTCAGATGCGCACACGAACAGAAACATACCCAGAATGCTGTTCCCTCTGAACGGGTAGCCGTTAAAGGTGAACGCGTGGGAGTGGTCAGCCGTGACGACTGTTAAAGTCTCCTCCTCATTGGTCAGCTCCAGTCCGCGAGCCACAGCTTCATCAAGAGCAACCGCCTCATGCAGAGCCATAGAGGCGCGACTGTCGTGATGGGCCTGATCAATACGGCCACCTGTGAAACCACACGAAGACCAAATCTGACTGATCAATGCCAAATTACAGGTATTACACCTGGGCTCAGTTGTTCAAACAGTTTCCTATTTTTCTTTTGAACATCCCATTTTTGAGATTTGATCAAAATCCGTTCAGATTTAATTCAGATTATTTTACTTGGATGGATGGATATGGATGCATGGATGAATATGCATGGATGGATGTGGAAGGATGGATGGATGGATAAATATGGATGAATGGATAAATGTATGAATATTAATTAATGGATGGATGGATGGATGAATGAATGAATGTTTGAATATGGATAGATGGATGTATGAATATGCATGGATGGATGTGGAAGGATGGATGGAGAAATATGGATGAGTGGATGTATGAATATGGATGGATGAATGTATGAATATGGATGATGGATGGATGAATATGGATGTATATGGATGGATGGATGAATGGATGAATATGGAAGGTGATGGATAGATGCATATGGATGGATGGATGTATGAATATGGATGATGGATGGATGAATATGGATGGATAGATGGATGAATGAATATGGAAGGTGATGGATAGATGCATATGGACGGATGGATGATTGGTTTGTTTTTGGTTTCATTGATTGGTTATTCGTTTGATGGATTGGTTGTTTGTCAGTTGATGACCTTCTACCAGCAGGAAGAATCCTTTGGGATTTTTCTTCAGGATCTGAATGGCTTTCTCTGTGGTCTCTGAGATGGAAGGATCCATGCTGGGGTCTCTCTCCACATCAAACCTCAGATCACCAGGCTCAAAGAGGGCTAGAGAGACAGAGAGGAAGAACATTTACTATTTTTCATTCACATTTTTGATGGATCTTAAGACCTTGAAACTCATGGCAACATGAAGCAGGATTATTACTGTTAATTAAAACTAAAACTATTAAAACACTTTATAGTTAGGGTTAATTTAATTGAAACAAAGCTGAAATCAAATAATAAAAAAGGCACACAAAATTACAAAAAAAGCTAAAATAATTCAAAATATTAGTATCTATATAGCTTATAAATAATACTACAATTGACCCTTCGCTAAACCACGCCCGAAAACCGCCACAGGCCAATCGTGGCTTAGCAACCGTAACTAGGCGCGGGAGGTCTGGCAAGCTTTCGAGCGAGGGAAACATGCCGAAGCGTTGTGCGTATGGATTGTGCAAATCTGATACCCGGTATCCTAAAAGTTTGGACGGGGTGGTGGATTTTGTTCCCTTCCCGAAACCTAAAACCCAAGGGGAGAAATGCCGGGCGTCATCTTCATTTATATAGCGCTTTTATCAATGTAGATTGTTCCAAAGCAGCTTTACATTGATAATAGGAAATTAAAAGTAAAGTGTTTTGGCTTTATAGCAGCTCTAGAATAAAGTTATTGTCCAGCTCGTGGATCAAGCAGTGTGATTAAAAGCAAGACGGAGGCTCACTGACATAACTTAACGTTACTTAAAAATATATTTCAGCATTTTGTTAATCGACGGCCAAACTAGTAACGTTACCCCAAACCGATCGCGACTCTCCCGGTGTTAGTTCTAGTAAAAGTAAAAGGTAACGTTAGTTAGTAAAAGGAGGGAACATCAGGGGACTTGCCGGAGATCTCCAAGGAAAAGGTTGGTATGCAAACTTAATCAGTTCATAACAGTAGTCACTTATATGACCCACGATGTGTGAGCAGTAACGTTAGCCTGGCGCACTACAAATATAAGCGGGAGATCGTTATCATTGCAAAGTGGTCAGGCTAATGTCTTGTGTTTATTCCACAATACATATGGATAAGCTGTTTGATTTATAAATATTAGAATATTTTCACATTCACTTACCCTGCTGTGCATGCACACAGCTGTTCCTCAAATTTGTGTGTTTCCCATTTGAATGGTCAGCGTACGAGGCAGCTGCTGCTTGCGCTTGGACCTAACGCTTTAACTACAATTTTGATGAAATTATTCTCTAATCGTTTGCATATTATGTCGTGGATATAGCCCTCGAATGCATACTGCAGTATTGCACTCTCATATTTTCACCTGTTCGGCAAAAATGACTAATTATCTCCTTAGGAATGTCTGAAACCAGTGCATTCATACTGTAATAGACGTGCCAGGCGCAAAAGCTTGACAGGCGTAGCAACAGTAACTAAGGAGGGCGGGGCTTAGCGAAGGGTCAATTAGACTGGTATAAAGCTCATGATCTCAGTTCCTCAGGTTCAGAAACTCAAACCCTTCGGGATCATGTGTCTCTGGTCTGAATGAAGGACTCGTACCCATCAGATAATCAGTCTTTTCAGGATCCACGGCGTCAAAGTCTCTTTTATTCCACACGTATCTCGCAACCTGCACAAACACGCCAAGGCAAAGTCCCATTAAAGGAAGTCATTTCAGTCGGCGGCCATCTTTGAAACGCCTCTCGCACAGCTATTTCAGTCATGCAAGTGACGCCTCTCTCTTTGAATGGGAAAACATCAAATTCTCCAAAGTTTGACTGTTGTCTGACAATAACTGTCTCATAAATATTGTTTCTAAATGCTCAAATCATGTAAAAAAAACTGTCCTTTTCAGGCTGGCCCAGCGCATTTGCAGTCATAAGCGCATGTTTTAGAAGGCGGGACTTATTCCCCCATGTTGCGCATTGCACTTCTAAAATCCATCCAATCAAGTCCTACCTTCTGTGTTTCTCACTTGCTAAATTTCATGTTTCTCCTGGAGATATTTCACAAAATGAAGTCAAATGTGTTGTGAACGCTCTTCTGCTTCTCTCTCTCTCTTTACCTTTCCCTCCTTCATGCTCAGCCACTCATCGATGAGGCTTCTGTTGTCTTTTCTCTGTCCCTGTGCGCTCAGGTCTGCGGGATACTCCGGGTCGGGAAACCCTTTAGGCGTCATGTACTTCCGACCTCCTCCGATTATCACCTGCACACACAGTCATCGGTTTACTCTGGAGTTTATGATACAGCCTCCGTTTTCATGTGATCTGATCAATTACAATGAATGTGGATGGATGGATGAATATGGATGGATGGACAGATGAATAGATATGGATGGATGAATATGGATGGATGAATTAATGAATATGAATGGATGATATGGATGGATGGATGGATGGATACAGATAGATGGATAAATATGGATAGATAGATGTATATAGATGATGGATGGATGAATATAGATGAATGGATGAATGGATAAGGATGGATGAAAAGATGAATGGATATGGATGGATGAATATAGATGAATAGATGAATGGATAAGGATGGATGAATAGATGAATGGATATGGATGGATGAATATAGATGAATGGATAAGGATGGATGGATATGGATGAATACATGAATATCTTCCTGCACGCAGTCTAGTTTTGCTCTAGAGTTTTTGATACAGGCTCCGTTTACATGTGATCTGATCAATAACAGCAATAATAACATTTCATGAACACACCTATAGGGTCACACCTCTCCCTCACACACACACTCACATCTATATCCGTGTTTCTGAGCATCTGTGAGGCGATGTCCACACACCCTCCGGTGACGGCAGAAGCTGGCAGGTCAGAGTCGCTGTACCAGGTTCTGCTAGCGCTGTGAGCGTATGAAGCGGCAGGAGTGGCGTGTTGAACACGAGTGGTCGTCACTATACCCACAGACTTCCCTAAAGAGACACCAAAAACACATTCCCTCAGCTCAGAGTTAAGGCCCGTTCACACCAAGGACGATAACTATATTGATAAATATAGCTGCAAGCAGCAATTAATGGGCCAAACACAAAAAAGGCATGATGAGTTAAGCAAACTCATCATGTGTGGTCAGTGTGAGGTGACAATGAAACATACAAAGTGTCAATATGCCAAAGCCTTGCAGAGTTACAGCCTTAGAATCAGTTTGCCATTAAGTTTGTAGAGGAGTTATTCGAGAACGGTTTGGTCAATCAAAAAAAGTTTAATATCTTTTTGCCAGCATGATCTGAATAAGATCTGTGCCAATTTTGGTGAAAGTCGGACAAACGGTCTAGGAGGTGCTTGAAAAAGTAGGTTTTCGAAGAAATTCAAAATGGCGGACAGCGATTTCGACAAAATATGACAATTTACATCACTGTTCTCTTAAATGTTATGAGCATTTTTGGAAATTTCATTATAAATTTTGACCCCAAGGTGGCACTGTTCCGAAACTGTGAGTAACTTTAGGACGTTTCCGATGACTACTACAGAGTTTCGTAACAATGCGCTAATGCAATCGTAAAATACAGCCTTTTACAACTAAATTCAAAATGGCCGATGTCCAACACACTAAAATTGGGTATCATTCGACTCTGTATGTAGCACTAAAGCAAAAGAAACCAGTTTCATGATTTTTAGGCAAACTGTTCAGCAGTTACAAGCAAAAATAGCGAAAATATAAGTGAAAATTTGCATATCTCCTGACCAGTAGGTGGCGCTGTGCTGAAACGCTGCAAACATAGCCTCAGATCATGCTTGTGATGACACGTACCAAGATTCGTCACATTACGCTAAAGCTTCGTGGAGATATAGCCTCGCATCCATTTTGATGAGCTTTTTGTTGAATTCGTTTGGGTGTTATTGGAGAACAGTTTGATTTATCAAAAAGATTTGAATAACATTTTGCCATGACGAATTTTTTTTGTAAATATTGTATTTTGTTGTCTGAATTGTCATTCCTTGAGTCAAGGAATCAGAGGGAAAATTATTTTGTTTCTAGCCTTTACGGTTCAAAAGGCTCACTTAAACATAAGTGCAACTTTGGACAGTTGGTGGCGCTAGAGCGATTGAGTCAGATATTCCAAAATTGGTGTGTTTAATGTTCAGACTGTCCTCTATCTGTGTGCCAAATCTGATAATTTTCCCACAAACGGTTCTATGGGCGACCATAGACTTGAGCGACCATAGACTTGACTTATTTTATTTGTGGTGTGGACTCATTGTTTTATGTTTAGAATGATTTTTAGAGGTAAATATTTACTGTTATCATTATAGTTATTGCCCTTGGTGTTAACAGGCTTTTATGCTGTTAATAATTTTTATTTTCAACAGGATTTTTAAAATAATTATTTATTAGTGTTAAAATCCTGCTAGAAATAAAAAAATCTCATCCTTTTACATCACATCATTAATTCTGTTAATTTACAGCAGCATTCAGGTGATTATACGACAAACACTATAAAGTATTGCTAGCATTTGAAAAAACTTTCAATAAAAATGGCATGCATATATAAATTAAACGTTTCACCTTTAAATGTGTTAGAGCCCTAAAATATTACTCATCTAATATGGATTGAAGAAATGTTTCCATTTTTTACAACAAAGATAATTCTTAATGTGCAAATATTAATATAATTTTTTTTTTTATTATTATTATTATCAGTCAACCACATAGTGACTGTCAACATGTTTTTATTTTTTTGTGAAATTTTCTTGCAATTTTAAGGGTCTTTGTTAATTAATTAAATTATACACTTTTTTCATCACAAATTCATCAGGTCTTGGCCTGGTTGTAACAGACTAAATTAGTCTAAAAATAATAATACATTTTAAATGTTCTCATACCCAAAGCGCTAGATTAAATTAAAATTAAATATTAAATATTGTCTAAATTATTAGTCTAAAATTAGCACAGAATGATCACTTAGTGGTTTCTATCTGATATGGAGATTATTAGAGCATTTTGTAATACAACGTCCATCATGAAAACCAGCCAACGATGAATGAAATTTATTTTTAAAATCTTGAATTATTCAGTGTGATCATGAATGAAATGAGAAAGAAGATAAATGAATTAATTTAGCACAGTAGATTTAATGGATGATTGATGAGCTTGACATTTGAAGCATTTTCAGATGGAAATACACACTTCAACTGCAAAACACACACTTACAGGAGGATGAGACGCATGAAATATGACCAAAATATACAACAGAAACACTCTCTCTGCTGATAATAATGTTATGATAATGTATGATAAGGTTAAGTCAGTCAAGTCACCTTTATTGTTTATAGCGCTTTATACAATAGAATTTCTGTCATATTCAGTTGTAGCAAGGTATTTGTGTTTTGTACATTTTTGTGTTTAAATTGTTAGTTTTACATCAACTCACAAACCCTAGTTTGGGAAATAATAAAGTATTTACTATTTGAAAACACAATAACACACACACACACACACACACACACACACACACACACACACACACACACACACACACACACACACACACACACACACACACACACACACTTTGTGTCAGCACTGTTCTGTGTTTATGGCTTAAATAACACTTAGATAGTAGATAATATTTAGAAGGAGAGAAGATAAACTCACACCTGAAACACACTCAGATAAACACACACCTGCTGAAACACACTCAGATAAACACACACCTGCTGAAACACACTCAGATAAACACACACCTGCTGAAACACACTCAGATAAACACACCTGAAACACACTCAGATAAACACACACCTGCTGAAACACACTCAGATAAACACACACCTGAAACACACTCAGATAAACTCACACCTGAAACACGCTCAGATAAACACACACCTGAAACACACTCAGATAAACTCACACCTGCTGAAACACACTCAGATAAACTCACACCTGAAACACACTCAGATAAACACACACCTGAAACACACTCAGATAAACGCACACCTGAAACACACTCAGATAAACACACACCTGAAACACACTCAGATAAACGCACACCTGAAACACACTCAGATAAACACACACCTGAAACGCACTCAGATAAACTCACACCTGCTGAAACACACTCAGATAAACTCACACCTGAAACACACTCAGATAAACACACACCTGAAACACACTCAGATAAACTCACACCTGAAACACACTCAGATAAACACACACCTGAAACACACTCAGATAAACACACACCTGAAACACACTCAGATAAACACACACCTGAAACACGCTCAGATAAACACACACCTGAAACACGCTCAGATAAACACACCTGAAACACACTCGGATAAACACACACCTGAAACACGCTCAGATAAACTCACACCTGAAACATGCTCAGATAAACTCACACCTGAAACACACTCAGATAAACTCACACCTGAAACACACTCAGATAAACACACACCTGAAACACACTCAGATAAACACACACCTGAAACACACTCAGATAAACACACACCTGCTGAAACACACTCAGATAAACACACACCTGCTGAAACACACTCAGATAAACACACACCTGAAACACACTCAGATAAACACACACCTGCTGAAACACACTCAGATAAACACACACCTGCTGAAACACACTCAGATAAACACACACCTGAAACACACTCAGATAAACTCACACCTGCTGAAACACACTCAGATAAACACACACCTGAAACACGCTCAGATAAACTCACACCTGAAACACACTCAGATAAACTCACACCTGAAACACACTCAGATAAACACACACCTGAAACACACTCAGATAAACTCACACCTGAAACACGCTCAGATAAACACACACCTGAAACACGCTCAGATAAACACACACCTGCTGAAACACACTCAGATAAACTCACACCTGAAACACACTCAGATAAACTCACACCTGAAACACACTCAGATAAACTCACACCTGAAACACACTCAGATAAACTCACACCTGCTGAAACACACTCAGATAAACTCACACCTGAAACACACTCAGATAAACTCACACCTGAAACACACTCAGATAAACTCACACCTGAAACACACTCAGATAAACACACACCTGAAACACACTCAGATAAACACACACCTGAAACACGCTCTGATAAACTCACACCTGAAACACACTCAGATAAACTCACACCTGAAACACGCTCAGATAAACTCACACCTGAAACACACTCAGATAAACACACACCTGAAACACGCTCAGATAAACTCACACCTGAAACACACTCAGATAAACTCACACCTGAAACACGCTCAGATAAACTCACACCTGAAACACGCTCAGATAAACTCACACCTGCTGAAACACACTCAGATAAACACACACCTGAAACACACTCAGATAAACACACACCTGAAACACACTCAGATAAACACACACCTGAAACACACTCAGATAAACACACACCTGAAACACGCTCTGATAAACTCACACCTGAAACACACTCAGATAAACTCACACCTGAAACACGCTCAGATAAACTCACACCTGAAACACGCTCAGATAAACACACACCTGAAACACGCTCAGATAAACTCACACCTGAAACACACTCAGATAAACTCACACCTGAAACACGCTCAGATAAACTCACACCTGAAACACGCTCAGATAAACTCACACCTGCTGAAACACACTCAGATAAACACACACCTGAAACACACTCAGATAAACACACACCTGAAACACACTCAGATAAACTCACACCTGAAACACACTCAGATAAACACACACCTGAAACACACTCAGATAAACACACACCTGCTGAAACACACTCAGATAAACGCACACCTGAAACACGCTCAGATAAACTCACACCTGAAACACGCTCAGATAAACTCACACCTGAAACACACTCAGATAAACTCACACCTGAAACACGCTCAGATAAACTCACACCTGAAACACACTCAGATAAACACACACCTGAAACACGCTCAGATAAACTCACACCTGAAACACACTCAGATAAACTCACACCTGAAACACGCTCAGATAAACTCACACCTGAAACACGCTCAGATAAACTCACACCTGCTGAAACACACTCAGATAAACACACACCTGAAACACACTCAGATAAACACACACCTGAAACACACTCAGATAAACACACACCTGAAACACACTCAGATAAACACACACCTGAAACACGCTCTGATAAACTCACACCTGAAACACGCTCAGATAAACTCACACCTGAAACACGCTCAGATAAACTCACACCTGAAACACGCTCAGATAAACACACACCTGAAACACGCTCAGATAAACTCACACCTGAAACACACTCAGATAAACTCACACCTGAAACACGCTCAGATAAACTCACACCTGAAACACGCTCAGATAAACTCACACCTGCTGAAACACACTCAGATAAACACACACCTGAAACACACTCAGATAAACACACACCTGAAACACACTCAGATAAACTCACACCTGAAACACACTCAGATAAACACACACCTGAAACACACTCAGATAAACACACACCTGCTGAAACACACTCAGATAAACGCACACCTGAAACACGCTCAGATAAACTCACACCTGAAACACGCTCAGATAAACTCACACCTGAAACACACTCAGATAAACGCACACCTGAAACACACTCAGATAAACTCACACCTGAAACACACTCAGATAAACTCACACCTGAAACACACTCAGATAAACACACACCTGAAACACGCTCAGATAAACTCACACCTGAAACACGCTCAGATAAACTCACACCTGAAACACGCTCAGATAAACTCACACCTGAAACACGCTCAGATAAACTCACACCTGAAACACACTCAGATAAACACACACCTGAAACACACTCAGATAAACGCACACCTGAAACACACTCAGATAAACACACACCTGAAACACACTCAGATAAACACACACCTGAAACACACTCAGATAAACTCAAAGTGAGAATGTTGGCTGTGTAATCTTTGAGGGAAACAGAAAGCTTTGTGTTTGCGTGTCAGTTTGCTTTTGTAAGAGTGTGATGGTGTGTTGCTGTACCTGCGTCTTTAGCCCATCTGAGGATAGACGTGACCTCGTTGCCCTTCTGCGAGCGACACACACCGTTACGAGCAGCTGCGCTCACGCCGACTGTGTTCAGGTTAGCTTTCACTCCACACAGATACGCTGTAGCTGTCGCTGCACTGTCAGGAATCTGGAAATCCACTGAGTAAACCTACAAACACACACTATAAGCCTTTGGTAGATTGATGCAGAGTTAATATCAGTAACTAAAACTATTAAAAAAAACATTGTTAATCGAATTAAATTATGATAGTATCAAATATAAAAAAAATAAAATTAAATAAAATTAAAATAACAATTTAATTTATTTGACAATTTTCAAATAAACTAAACTAACAAAAGCAGATAAAAGTACTTAAAATTTTAAACTTAATTCAAAATATGAATTAAAAAAATAATACTAAAATAGTGGTAATAATACTAAATAGTAATATTTTTAAAAAAGCACATCAAATTCTGTAAAAACTGAAAATATAAAAATAAAAGCTAATTAAAATATTAATAAAAACTATAATAGTATACAAATACTACTGAAACAACGTGTTGACGTCCTGAAGAGTGAAACACTGACAGTTTTGAAACATTGACCTGTTTAAGTGGTCCAACATGTCAACTTCTGACTTAACCAATGGAGTGAGATTGGGGGCGGGACTATCTGTTTGACTGGCCAATGACAGACTTAGGGAAGCCTGTTTGAGTAATTAATTTTGCTTTGCATTTTGAAAATGTAATTTTTGGATATTTAAAGTATGCTAACAGTGCGAATAAGGAGGCTTTTGTAATTAATTTGTTAATTTTATTAGTCAAATTTCACATTCATAAGTGTAAGTTTTCTAACAAAAAGTCCCTTTTCTTAGTATTCCTTAAAGAATTTGAAAAATACTTTAAAAAGGAAAAGCTATTAAGAGTGTTCATTTGTGTACTGTCTTCAAAATGTTTGATTGATACAAAGGTCTTGTATTTTTGTGAATGTTTATTTATTTATTTTTTATATGTTTTCTTTGCTCCCCTGGCTCCAAAATGTATGTTGTACTGTTTAGCTGTTTAAAGCATTAATAATAACAATAATAATAAAAAGTATTACCTTAGCAAGACCCACATATGGGAAGGTGTCCATGTTCATGACGGTCTCCTCTCCTGAGCGATTCTGTAACTGGCCCTTTAAGATACGGGCCGCTGTGATGGTGGTCACACCCATTCCTGTTTAAAACACACACTCCATCAAATCCACAGGCCACTCACACACTCTCACAGTCTATCATGTTTCACACCAACATCTGAAATGGCCTGATCTGATTGGCTGGTGCGAGTCAGGCAGGAGGTTTTTTGATTGGTCTGGACAGTGTGCTGAGCTTTAAGGTAAAAACTATAGTTTTTTCATGCACTGGGATGCACATGCACTAACTAACCCTAACCCAATGTGGAGATTTTTGTCTATTTTGCTTCTATATAACATTTATTTATAAATACACTTTTAAGTGTTCATTTTATTGCACTATCTATTTGCGTCTGTTGATTTCAATTACAATACATATCTTTAAAAAAAAAAAAATTCTCCACTTCAGCAGCACTTACATATGCCAGAATTTACAGATTTATTCCTATCTATATTCTAAAGGTTTTTACTGAGGGGTTTGTTCATATAACATTCGCCTTGAATATATTTAACATTTTATTCCTTGAAAACGCTGAAAATGTTTTCTTTTTTCTTTTGGCTGTTGAGAAATATGAATACAAATTATAATAGTATATAATTAATACTGAAATAATTTTTAACTAAAACTGTGAAAACATGTTTGTTATTTGAAAAAAAAAAAGCTGAAAAGTAAATTACTATTAGATGAAAAACTTAATCTAAACAAAAATGAGAAATGTTGCTAACTGATATCAGCTTAAGTTGAAGCACTAAAATTACTAATTGGAAATACATTTTTTACTAAAACTGAAATAAAAATCAATTAAAACTAAATAGCTATATATATGTTTTTACAGAGGGTATTTTAAAAAATATTAACAAAAATTATAATGTACAAATAATTCTAAAATATCATTAAACTAGAGCATTAAAACTTTTATTTTTCTAATTTATGTAATGCTAAAAATATCCAAAATCCCCTCTGTAAAAACCTTTAACTTAAATACATCAACAAAATTAAAAAAATAAATTTGAACTTGGCTTTATTAATGATCATATTTCTGTTCTGGAAACGTATGCAAATTAATGCATATTTATTTAAATAAAGCATCGTTTGCAGAGTCAAACAATATTTCATAAAACTTTTAATACGACACAATTGTGATTACAGTAATAAATTGGTGAATTATGATGAGATGTATTCACCTGTATGTGTCTAAAGAGTTTTTAAATGTCATAAAGCCTCTGCTCACCGTCTCCCAGAAACAGCACAATGTTCTTGGCCACATTAGTGTTGATTTTCCTGGCCAGAGCCGAACGCAGTGTGTTCTGAGCCACACTCCTCCAGAACTCTGGGTTCTCCTCTTCAACTGAGAGGAAAAGACATATTAATGTTTCACAGTTTTGAGCAAGACATGAACATAAAAACACAATTGCCAAAATAAACTCAAAATAAACTTTATATGCTTAAATAAAGGTGCCAGGAAGAACCAAAAGGAGTTTTCACAGTGATGTCATAGAAGAACCTTAAAAGTAATATTCTTAATAACACTTTTTAAAAAAATTAGGGCTGTCAAACGATTAATCGCGATTAATCGCATCCAAAATAAAAGTTTGTGTTTACATAATTTATGTCTGTGTACGGAGTATAATTATTTTCTATATATATAAATACATACACATGCATATATATATTTAAGAAAATGTGTTATTTATATATAAAATATTTATATATAATATAAATTATATATAATATAAATATATATACACAGTATATACATGCAAATATTTCTTAAATATATGCATGCATGTGTGTGTATTTATATATATAAAATAATTATACACCGTACACACACATGTATTATGTAAAAACAAACTTTTATTTTGGGTGCGATTAATTGTTTGACAGCCCTAAAAAAAATGTATGTGTAATAGTTTAATAATCTAAAGAACCTTTTGTGCAATTGAAAGGTTTCATGGATATTAAAGGTTATTAATGGAACCAACTGATGGTTTTCTAAAGAATTGGAGGATAAATTTGTTGTGGAACTTAAAGTAAAAACCAAAACAAACAAAAAACAAACAAGCTTTTGCAACTAAGTGAAAAATACACTCAGAAAAATACTAAAATAAAAATTAAATAAATTAAGGCTATATAGAAATATTAGTTACGCTTTCACATTTAGCAGACACTTTTATCCAAAATGACTTACAATACATTAATGCATTCAAGCAAACAAACAAATTTATCAACCAATTGTTTAAAATATATTTTATTTTTAAAAACAATGTATAAAAATGACAAAAGCACATGACAAAATTAAAATATAAGAAAGAAAACTGGATCCAAAATATTAATAAAAACTATAATAGCACATTAAAATAGCACAGATCTGAAACAAATATAGTTTAGCATATTCTAGAGGTAAAATGGGTCGCAAATGCAATTTCAGGATGACTTTAAAAAGATCTCCAGTGACATCATCGGCTACACAACTCTGTCTGGTTCTGCCTGGAATGTTGATGAAAAGATGGAATATGTTTAATCATATGCATGAACGCTCAGAGAAACAAAATCACCTGTAATCTTCAGATCTCGTATCATCATTTTATAATCTACTAAAGCATCTATTGCAACCAAAAGGGGAAAACTGACACACACACATTCACCCTAACACAGGTTGTGTTTGCATGTTTTATGGGAACTCTCCATAGACGTAATGTTTTTATAATGTACAAACTGTATATTCCCTCCTTACACTAACCCGACCCCTAAACCTCCCCAACACACACACACAAACCCTAAACCTCCCCATCTCGCACACAACCACTAAACCTACCCATCACACACACACCTTACCCCTAAACCTACCCATCACACACACACACCCTACCCATCACACACAGACCCTACCCCTAAACCTACCCATCACACACACAAACCTGACCCCTAAACCTACCCATCACACACACACCCTACCCCTAAACCTACCCATCACACACACACCCTACCCCTAAACCTACCCATCACACACACACCCTACCCCTAAATCTACCCATCACACACACAAACCTGACCCCTAAACCTACCCATCACATCACACACACACACACACACACACACACACACACACACACACACACACACACACACACACACACTAACCCTAACCTAATCTTTCTCACACACACACACCCTAACCCTACCCATCACACACACGCATACTAACCCTACTCCTAATCTCTCACACACACCCCCTAACCCTACCCATCACACACACACACTACCCCTAAACCTACCCATTACACACACCCTACCCATTACACACACACGCACACTAAACCTACCCAACACACACACACACACACTAACCGTACCCATCACACACTCTAACCCTACCCATCACATACACACCCTACCCCCCCACACACCCTAACCCTACCATCACACACACCCCCAAACCTACCCATCACACACACACATACAACCCCCCTAAACCTACCCATCACACACACACACCCTACCCATCACACACACATGCACACTAAACCTACCCAACACACACACACACTAACCGTACCCATCACACACACACACACACACACCCTACCACTAAACCCACCCATCACACACACACACACACACACCCTACCACTAAACCTACCCATCACACACACACACCCCCTACCACTAAACCCACCCATCACACAAAACTTTCTGCAGTTTTATATTCTCAAAAAAACATCACTTAGTGTGATTTATAAGCTGTTTCACTCATGAAGACCAAATAACTTTCCCCACAATATAAAGTTTGTATATTTTGCCTCTTTGTGGGGACATTTTGTCCATGTAGAGATAACCAGGACCACAGTCTAATACACACACAGCACATCACATGCGTGTCTTCACACGTGTCGTTTTGTTCTGCGGGTTGTGTTCACATGCAGAGCGAAAGATCATTTTCTCCATAATTTCCCCCAGACAGCAGTGAGAGATCAAATGGACAAAAACTTGCTCCTCCTCAGATGTTTCTTGAGGGAGAACGAGTGTGTGAATCAAAGGCAGCAGATGTTGTGAAGACAGAAGCGCAGGAACCCTTCAGAAGCACTCGTGATGGCTTTCATGTGGAGTGGATCTTCAGTGTGGACTGAGTGGATCCGCGGGCATTGATCAGAAAAACAGCTCAAAACTCAAACCTACACACACTCTTCAGATGAGAAGCTACACACACACACACACACACCAGCTCACACTGGAGATGGTTACACAACTAACCGTCTCTCTTTCTTGCTGTCTGTCTGAATATTATGATACATAAAGCAGCTACAGTATGACTATAAACTATTAAAAAACCTCCAATCATAATATTATTGTGCATTGCTGCCACTAAATGATCATGAATATGAATAAATCTGATAAATACAAAGTTCAAAAGAACAGCATTAAATACAAATATTTTGGTTACACTTTATTTTAAGGTTTCATTGTTACAGTGTAATTATATATTGAAGTACTGAGTAATATTAATATACTTACTATAGGATTAGGGTTTGGTTGAGGGTTAGTTGCATGTAATTATGCATAATTTACTGTTATTACTATGGTAAGTACATGTAACATATGTAACAAGGACACTGTAAAATAAAGTGTTACCGTCTTTTGTAACATTATAGATGTTTACCGTCGCTTTTGATCACTTTAATGCATCCCTGCTGAATAAAATAATTTGGTATTTAAAACATATGAAGGCACTCCCAGTCTGAACAGAAAACATGTCCAAAAACCACAGATTAATAAAAGAAGACATGAATGCTAATGAAAAGAGCGTGAGAAATGTGCTGTACCTGATCCAGAGGTCATGGACGCCAGAACCAGCAGAAAACTGAGGACGGACACACACACACCGAACATGATGAGACCACAGCTGAGCGATCAGAGGAAACTTACAGAAACTGCATTTATGAGTTCAGACATGTGACCTCTGACCCCTTCTGTGATGCAAACACCATCTCCACCAATCAGATCATGAACAACTCGAGAGTTCATGGACAGAGAATCTGTGAACAATAACTGATAGACACACTAATGCGTGACTGTAAATGTGAATTGCATGAATAATTCACCGGTGCCAGAAGAACCTTCACCGTTTAGGGTTTGATGACTATTAGTGACTGATATGAAGATAATTATGAGCATTTATGAAACAACGGCCATGAATGGAGATAAAAAACAACAGATTAACATCAAACAGAGAGGTTCACTTATATAACGAAGATAACACGCACAAATAACAATCAAAGTATAAACTGTATCAAATCACAGTCTTGTGTAAAAACACAATCTTGTGTAAAAGCCTGTCTTTATAAAACAAGAAATAGTGCTACATTTCCTCAAACACAGCCTTTTAAAAGATCAAATAAAAATATTTACAAGATCATTTTCAATGCTCTAAAAGATAGAAACCACACTTTGAGAAACTTTAAAAGCTTCCATTATGGGATCATTTTATGGAAATCTGTTTTATATCAATTTATTAATTTGTAGTTACATTTTGTGAATTAAACAGCTCATAAACATACTTTATCACTAGACAAACAAAAATTAAGATAACCTGTTAAACATGAAAGTATTATGCAATCATTTAAAGGTGCACTGAAACCTTTGGCCCTCTAGCGGTTAAAAAACAAAACTGCATGTATTTTGCAGAAGAACATTGTTTTGGTTGTGCTTGTGATTTTGAAGATGATTATGATTACCCCACTGCTTATAAAACATTCACTATAGGCTTGAGAGGTTTAACCAGTTTAGATGAGAGGATCTCAAGCTGACTAGCTGAAGACGTTACTGTAGCTTTAGCCGTTAATAGACACGCTACTTCCTTGAAAATAAATTTCAGCACAACAACCATAATGAAACGATACTCACAATAGATAATTCTTTACAGTGAATTCTGTTAGACATATATATGACAGTTTGTCTGTTCAATTAAACACCTGTTGAGTAATAAAACACCATCATCTCAGCGTCGCTTTTACAACATTTCAAATCCCTCAGTTTTCCATCTCTGAAAAGCCAAGCTTATGTTGATTCTTGTTTTATTACGAGCTCGTCTCGTTCTCTTTTCTCCAGCAGAAACAGAGCTGGACAGACTGATTATGGATGATCATTTACATTAAGACACGAATGAGGCACGAGCAAAACTCATCTGTAAGAAATAATCTCAGTCCATAATTCAGCACATGATAAACGAACGTACTTCAAGCAAGATAACCCTCAAGAAAAGGAACATCAACACGTTTTTGTCCTTTTTTTCCATTGCAATGTTCTTTATTATCTTTTCCAGTTTCAAATGTGAAAAGAGGCATTAATTTCTCTTAATTAAATACTTAAAGCAAAAAAAAAGCAAAAAAAAAAAAAAGCAAAAAAAAAAGAAAAGAAAAGAAATATTTACATAATTTCATTAAACTATAATCAATAACTAGAGGAGGATAATTGTACAAGCCGGGTGTGGTTAAACCGCAAAGAAAAAAAAATTAAATACATGAAAACAAAAGCCAAAAATTAATACATGCCATTAAAGTTAGCATTTTTATTATTGAAAAACAAAACCAAAAAAACATCAAAACCAAAAAGAAAACATGTATTTACAAGGCGCTCCTGAAATGCGTCTCCACTCCAAGGAGCTGAAAGGCATGTAGTATTCGTACTCTCATTCTCCAGCTTTTTTTTTTTTTTTTTTAGTTTTCTCCTCTTAAACACTTTATTTCTATATATATTTTCAAGTCGTAATAGTGATTTATTTTGTAAAGTCCACTACAGGTGCAAAGAGCACATCCACACGAGCTCCTCGTCACCCTCAAGTCTCTGCCTTCCTCAAATTATTATTATTTTGAATTTTTTTTTTTAAGTTTGAATGATTTCTCCATTAAGTGTGTAAGGAACCGTACGTTCAGGTCAGGTCGGCAGAAGCGTCTCGATGGCCAACAGCAGCAGCAGCAAAAAGGTCAAAAGTTTAATGTTTCTAGCAATGTTTCATCGCCCAGAGCTGCAAAGAAACAACTGAAAACCGCAGCTCTGAAACAGGTGATGCCATTTGCATTTTTAATTAGATTTTCTGTCATAAAAAACATAGAAAAAGAGCTCAAATCACTCCACTAGAACTAAACAAAATCCCAAATTGAGGGAAAAAAACCCCGAACCAATCCTCCTCCGTTACAGCAACACGCACACGGTCAGCCGGTCCACGCGAAACTAGATCACAAATATAAAGGGATTCAAAACGGAAAATAGAACTCTGAGCAGCTTTCTGTCACCAGGAAGTGACATCATAAACAAACGATTCAATGAAGTGATGTCATCAACGTCCGTCTCCATGGCAGCAGGAGCGAGAAACGGGAAAGTAGCAATTCTAACGGCTAAAACTGCGGCGAGCAGATAAGGCTTGTCATCCTCTAATACTTTTCTTTATCGCTTTATTTCGTTTCAGTTCAACGGCATTTTTCTTGCGCAAACGGAAAGACAAAAAAAACAAAACAAAAAAAAATGTTGAAAATCTCCCAAATGTTTTTTTTTTTTCCCTCAAATATATTTTAGTTTTTTTTTCCCCCATCAATCCATCTCTGTAGTGGGTGTGGCCAAAGACCTAGCTGTTGTCTGATTCGTCCTCAGCTTCGCGCAGCCAGGTAAAGAAGGCGGTGACGGATTTGAGGGCGACGCCCTTTCCTTGTTGTTCGGCGGGATCTTTGCTCGACTCCCACCTGTAAAAACCCTCCTCTTTTATGACGTCCTCGTCATACAACACGTCGAAGAACATCCGCAGCAGATCTGCAGAGAGAAAGAGGCCGATGTTATTGATAAAGGAGGAGAAGCGTCGGATATATGGCTGCTTGATGGCATTAGGGGTGGAATGGATCGCAGTTGATCCGTACGGATCAGCACACATGTGATTCGCGGATTAACTGCTTAATTTAACCATCATAGAGTGAAAGTTTATCATTTGGAGGCGTTTTGTCTTGCCAATTTACACATTCAAACATTTTTCAATGTTAAATGTGTCTCAGAGAGAGAGAGAGAGAGAGAGAGAGAGAGAGAGAGAGAGAGAGAGAGAGAGAGAGAGAGAGAGAGAGAGAGAGAGAGAGAGAGAGAGAGAGAGACTTCCTCCTTCACTGTCACAAATACATTTCAATCAGAGAACTCTACATAAACAAACTCACTAACTTAATACAGAACTTTACAGCCATGACTGAAGTAGATCAGATAAAGATCATATTAGGAGAGGGACAGACAGCAGCACTGGCTGCCAGATACACGTGTGTGTGTGTGTGTGTGTGTGTGTGTGTGTGTGCCACAGCCTGAGAGCCAGCAGGTGAATGTGTGTGTCTGACCTCAGTGTGTTTCCCTTCTGTCCACTACAGTGACCCTCAGTATTGTGAGTTGTGAGACCCTCGGTATATGTGTATATGTTAAAACACTGTAGTATCAAATGTTCTAATTTGTTACACTGTTTATTTCAATTTAAGTTATGTTATTCTATTTTATGATTATATTATTTTGATGTTTTTATTATTATTCCATGTATTCCAAGCTTTGGCAATATTGTATTATTTACAGTCATGCCAATAAAGCAATTTTTGAATTTAATATACTATTATACATATGAATTTATATAATCTATTCTCTCGGTTATGTCATGAGTGAACAGTTGAGAAAGAATCTGGATGTTTGTCAGTTTATTCGGTCTTAAAGTGACAGCAGTCTAACATTCCTACTGTTGTCTGTGTCATTAATGTTAATAAAACAACAAAATACAGCTTTAACAAAGATTAAACTATTTCATTTCTATAGTGAACAAATAGTGCTATTTTACATTTAGGCTTAATTATTACTTTCTGTACCTGAATACTGTTTGACTTTGTAACTTTGTTATTTATTTTTCATCTCTGCTTGTACTTTGTTCTTATTTTATTACTGACTGTTCACTTGTTTTTAATAATGTTTGAACTTTATCAGTTAGTCTAGTAGTTTCTGATGTAGTATCGAATAACTTAATTTGAGCTTTAAGTATAAATGAAAAGCAAAGTTACATCCCCCTATATATTTTTTTTTTTGCTGATCCAAAAAATGATCGATTTGTGGCTCAAAAAGCGTAAATGATCCGAACCGTGAATTCTGTGATGCGTTCCACCACTAACTGACACACGAACACACTTACTTGGCGGCTGCTCCATTTGTACCATCAGACCCTGTAAGGCGTACAGCGCCTGCAGCTCTTTCTGCTCATCTTTAATGTAGCGCTGCAGCAGTTTGGCCCTCTGGGTAATTTCTTTAGCATCTACTTTATATGGATTCTCACCTTGACAATGACAGGATGAAAACAAAATTGAAGCCAACATGACATGATTCATCAGTGATATTATCATAAAGAAAAATCGACAGCAAAAAGCGACAATCATAAGCAAATTTTGAAGATAATATTATTGATCTGCCTGCATTGACACCATTATAAGAGAACTGAGCTGAGCTGAGCTGGATGACGACATCACTGTTTTCTCCAGAGCGGCTATATATATATATAAATTAACTAAATTAATAACTTTTTTACAACAAAAATGAACCATCACTGTGCTTACTTAAGCTGGACTATGACACTATTTTCTTCTAGAAACAAACTTTGTTGCATTATTTTCCTGTTATCTCTGTAAAGCTGCTTTGAAACAATCAGTATTGTAAAAAGCGCTATATAAATAAAGGTGACTTGACTGAGATAGTGGAAACTTGGCTTATTGTACATAATTAAATCCTGATGTATAAAATCAACATTATTTCCCATTGAATATTCAGCTTCACATTACGTAAATTAAACATGTTTTGAGTGTCATTTTGAAAGGAGAGGGAAAAAAGTGACTTACAGATGATGGCGGACTGGCAGACTGCGGTCATCATCGCTCGGACAAACACGTTAGATGCTGTTTGCTGCTCGTCCAGATTGGCCTGCACAGAGGGACAGGTCAAAGGTCATCGAGGTGACAAACACAGCTGCAAAAGCTGAACAGAACAGCTATAATTCATCTCTAACTGAGTTGTGCCATCATATTTGCAGCTGTAAAATACTGCTTCTAACGGTACATGGAGATGGAAGAAATATGAGTTGGAAGAAAAAAAATATATATTTCAATGATTTTGTATTTGCTTGCAAATTGTTTGTGTTCTAAAATACACTTGTTTGTTAGGGAATACAAAAGCACTGAATTATAATTTTTCCTCCCAGCTCATAACTTTTCCATCACCAGAACTTTTGTTTTCCTCTTAGGAACTTTGCATTCACTCGCACAACTTGCAAAACTAATTTTAATTTGGGAGCACAAAAGTTTCTCGGTTGAACGCAAAAGTTTCTCAGATGAACGCAAAAGTTTCTCAGTTGAATGCAAAAGTTTCCTGGAAGAGCGCAAAAGTTTCTCAGAAGAACAGAAACGTTTCTCGGAAGAGGGCAAAAGTTTCTCGGAAGAACAGAAAAGTTTCTCGGAAGAGGGCAAAAGTTTCTCTGAAGAACAGAAAAGTTTCTCAGAAGAGCAGGAAAGTTTCTCGGAAGAGCAGAAAAGTTTCTCGGAAGAGCAGAAAAGTTTCTTGGAAGAACAGAAAAGTTTCTCGGAAGAACAGAAAAGTTTCTCGGAAGAGCAGAAAAGTTTCTCGGAAGAGCAGAAAAGTTTCTCGGAAGAACAGAAAAGTTTCTCGGAAGAACAGAAAAGTTTCTCGGAAGAGCAGCAAAAGTTTCTCGGAAGAGCAGAAAAGTTTCTCGGAAGAACAGAAAAGTTTCTCGGAAGAGCAGAAAAGTTTCTCGGAAGAGCAGAAAAGTTTCTCAGAAGAGCAGAAAAGTTTCTCGGAAGAGCAGAAAAGTTTCTCGGAAAAGCGCAAAAGTTTCTCGGAAGAGCAGAAAAGTTTCTCGGAAAAGCGCAAAAGTTTCTCGGAAGAACAGAAAAGTTTCTCGGAAGAGGGCAAAAGTTTCTCGGAAGAACAGAAAAGTTTCTCGGAAGAGGGCAAAAGTTTCTCTGAAGAACAGAAAAGTTTCTCAGAAGAGCAGGAAAGTTTCTCGGAAGAGCAGAAAAGTTTCTCGGAAGAGCAGAAAAGTTTCTCGGAAGAACAGAAAAGTTTCTCGGAAGAACAGAAAAGTTTCTCGGAAGAGCAGAAAAGTTTCTCGGAAGAGCAGAAAAGTTTCTCGGAAGAACAGAAAAGTTTCTCGGAAGAGCAGCAAAAGTTTCTCGGAAGAGCAGAAAAGTTTCTCGGAAGAACAGAAAAGTTTCTCGGAAGAGCAGAAAAGTTTTTCGGAAGAGGGCAAAAGTTTCTCAGAAGAGCAGAAAAGTTTCTCAGAAGAGCAGAAAAGTTTCTCGGAAGAGCAGAAAAGTTTCTCGGAAAAGCGCAAAAGTTTCTCGGAAGAACAGAAAAGTTTCTCGGAAGAGCAGAAAAGTTTCTCGGAAGAGGGCAAAAGTTTCTCAGAAGAACAGAAAAGTTTCTCGGAAGAGCAGAAAAGTTTCTCGGAAGAGCAGAAAAGTTTCTCGGAAGAGCAGAAAAGTTTCTTGGAAGAACAGAAAAGTTTCTCGGAAGAACAGAAAAGTTTCTCGGAAGAGCAGAAGTTTCTCGGAAGAGCAGAAAAGTTTCTCGGAAGAACAGAAAAGTTTCTCGGAAGAGCAGCAAAAGTTTCTCGGAAGAGCAGAAAAGTTTCTCGGAAGAACAGAAAAGTTTCTCCGAAGAGCAGAAAAGTTTCTCGGAAGAGGGCAAAAGTTTCTCAGAAGAGCAGAAAAGTTTCTCAGAAGAGCAGAAAAGTTTCTCGGAAAAGCGCAAAAGTTTCTCGGAAGAACAGAAAAGTTTCTCGGAAGAGCAGAAAAGTTTCTCGGAAGAGGGCAAAAGTTTCTCTGAAGAACAGAAAAGTTTCTCAGAAGAGCAGAAAAGTTTCTCGGAAGAGCAGAAAAGTTTCTCGGAAAAGCGCAAAAGTTTCTCGGAAGAACAGAAAAGTTTCTCGGAAGAGCAGAAAAGTTTCTCGGAAGAGCAGAAAAGTTTCTCGGAAGAGGGCAAAAGTTTCTCAGAAGAACAGAAAAGTTTCTCGGAAGAGCAGAAAAGTTTCTCAGAAGAACAGAAAAGTTTCTCGGAAGAACAGAAAAGTTTCTCAGAAGAGCAGAAAAGTTTCTCGGAAGAACAGAAAAGTTTCTCAGAAGAGCAGAAAAGTTTCCTGGAAGAGGGCAAAAGTTTCTCAGAAGAACAGAAAAGTTTCTCAGAAGAGCAGAAAAGTTTCTCGGAAGAGGGCAAAAGTTTCTCAGAAGAACAGAAAAGTTTCTCAGAAGAGCAGAAAAGTTTCTCGGTTGAACGCAAAAGTTTCTCAGATGAACGCAAAAGTTTCTCGGTTGAATGCAAAAGTTTCCTGGAAGAGGGCAAAAGTTTCTCAGAAGAACAGAAAAGTTTCTCGGAAGAGCAGAAAAGTTTCTCGGAAGAACAGAAAAGTTTCTCGGAAGAGCAGAAAAGTTTCTCGGAAGAGGGCAAAAGTTTCTCAGAAGAGCAGGAAAGTTTCTCGGAAGAGCAGAAAAGTTTCTCGGAAGAGCAGAAAGTTTCTCGGAAGAGCAGAAAGTTTCTCGGAAAAGGGCAAAAGTTTCTCGAAAGAGCGCAAAAGTTTCTCGGAAAAGGGCAAAAGTTTCTCGAAAGAGCGCAAAAGTTTCTTGGAAGAGCGCAAAAGTTTCTTGGAAGAGCGCAAAAGTTTCTCGGAAGAGCGCAAAAGTTTCTTGGAAGAGCGCAAAAGTTTCTCGGAAGAGCAGAAAGTTTCTCGGAAGAGTGCAAAAGTTTCTTGGTTGAACGCAAAAGTTTCTCGGAAGAGCGCAATTTGTTTCTCGGAAAAATGCATACATTTCTTGGAAGAGCGCAAAAGTTTCTTGGAAGAATGCAAACGTTTCTCAGAAAAGCGTAAAAGTTTCTAGGAAGAACGCACACATTTCGTGGAAGAGCGTAAAAGTCTCCTAACCCGGACCCCAACACCTAACCATAACCTAACAGTCTACTAATACTCTAATCAGAGTTAGTTGACATGTAGTTGAAAAGTTACTTATAGTTAGTAGAATGTCTAAAGTGGACTATAGTGTAATCGTAAATTTCCTTAACTCGCCCTTTTAGCGTTTGGAAGACAATGTTATTTTCACAATCCAGAACATCCTTTAGATCACACACACACACACACACCTCCAGCCAGTCAAAGATCCTCTGGTTGTCTGCTTTCTCCTGCAGGAGTCGCTCCAGTTCTCTGATGATATCTTCTGGGCTCAGAGATGATTTACTACTCTTCCGGTCGCACTCCTCACCCAGAGTGAACTCCACTCCCTACACACACACACACACACACAGATTATATAGGGGATTAATAAACATATAGTTTATGTTTATGCAAGAAGCGTAACTATAATTACAGATCACTACAGTTGCGGTCAATTAATTCACCTTTTCGGTGACAAACTTATTGACGTCCTCATCTTCAGGCAGGAGGTCTTTCCAGCTGAGTCCTGCATCTCTCCACATCGCTCCCACTTTCTTATGACTCTAAAACAGGAAACAGTTCCGAACAAACACTTTCAGAACTCGATTCAGAACACAAGCACTGCTGAAATCACTTCCTATTCCCTATATAGTGCACTATGCAGTGTGTCACCCATGTAATTCGAATTGTATTCTCCGACTATGTCACTCTTTTGTACCCATAATGCATTTTATAGTGTACAGCAGGTATTCAAGTCAGTGTTGCTCACTTTGTAGTGAATGAGTGCGAAATTTAGTAGATGTGCAAGTTTCAGGTAGGATTGAGATAAACATTTTTTTTTTGATTTTTCAGACAAAATTGTGATTGAATTTTAAAAAGCAATTAAAAAATGTGGCCAATTTGGCCAAAATGTGTATGATGATATATTAGTATGACTATAAAATAACCATACTAATAATAATATAATACATTTATACAATTTTGTTATTAAACACTTTTACATTTTTTCTTCAATGAATCATGCAGCCAGTGTCAGGATGTTAATTAATCAATTTACACAAACATCCTACCATTCCTTTACAGAGCAGGTTGAGAATTTCCACCAGGAAATCTCCAGCTTTCCCAAGAGGCACCAGTGGTTTAGACACCTCCCTACAAATACAGCACGGGGTCAGAGGTCAGCAGGACCATTCCGTCATTAGAAAAGATTAAAGGTGCAGTGTGTAAATTTTATCGGCATCTAGTGGTGAGGTTGCGAATTGCACCCAATAGAAGTTACAGTGGCCGACAGGAAGTGATGTCGTCTGAGACAGCAGAGAGTAGCCAGTTAAATAATGAACTTTCTTTACAAAGATAAATTCAGAAACTAGGTTTACTGAATTATTAAATAAAACGATATGTTATTGCAAATTTTATTGTGACTTGTTCATCATTGTGTCAGTGTTTTATCCGCTGACTTTAGCTTTAGCTTCTTTGCACGAAGAACAACACAGTGACGAAACGCGTGTGTCCGTTCAGGGCCACTGTAGAAACGTGGATGTAAGGAGACCCGCGGTGTGTGTAGAGAGAAATGCTCATTCTAAGGTGATAAACAAGTAAGATCTTTATACACCACTGAAAACATAGTTATGTATATGATATTGCATTTCTGTCAACAGATCCTCCTAAATATTACACAAAGCACCTTTAAAATCTTATATATTATTGTCAATTTGATCCATTTATTGATTTGTGTGTGGCTTCATCAGCAGGGATATTCTTGGTATCAGTGTAAGTGGTTTGCAGGCTCACCTGAAGAGCGGCCCCATGGGAATTCCTCCCTCATGAAGTATAGGGCAGATTAACTCAGCCAGATAGAGCCAGATATGAGGAATATCAATCGCCATATCCTCCGCAACCTCCAACACCTCCAACAGCCTGACACAATTATTAGGATTATATTATCAGGTCAAGTCACCTTGATTTATACAGCGCTTTTAACAATATAGATCGTTTCAAAGCAGCTTTACAGTGATAATAGGAGATTACAGTAACAGAGATTGTTTTGGCTTTACAGCAGCTCTAGAATAAAGTTATTGTCCAGCTAAAGTTAGTTTTGACTGATTCACTTCCATTGCAAAGATCATTAGTTATTAACTTAGGGGCCGCGAACACGACACCGTTTTAACCAAAAACAGAAAATATTTAATGTGTTCTGGCCGTTCATAAATTAATTTGGCTATAAAGACTGTATTATGCACACATCTCTCACCCTTTGTAGTATTGTTGTGTAGATAGTGTTTGTGTTTTGACCAGCTGGTGAAACAGTAAACCCAAGTGCTCTCTAGCGAGGGCGCTGCGCTCCAGCGTCGACTCGATTCCTGTCCGCACGAACACAGACAGCAGAGACGCACAGTCCAGCTCAATGACACACTGCAGCGCCTCCTTCAGGACAGCAGGAAGAACAGCACGTGAGCTTTTAACAGCCAACACAAAGCACAACACACTGGTGGCATGAGGTGTTTAAGTGTGTGTACCGTCAGGTCATTGATGTGCAGGTACTCCTCTATGATGGCGGTCGATTTCTTCTCCAGTTCCTCCTCTGTCAGGGCCGGTTTGGAGGAAACAGGTGGAGGAGTGGGAACAGTTTCTCTCTTTACTGTAAAAAATAAACACACACAACAAATCCTATAAAAAAAAATCGATTCCATACCCGTTTGTGTTTTGTTCACTCTGCATTTAAAGTAATTGTTTAACTTTACATAACAACAGGAACAAGTAACTCTAAAGTCAATATTATTGCAATAATAGAAAATAATAATACTGTAATTGTGCAAATTAAAGTTTTCATTTAGAAGAAAACCAAAACTAAAGTTATATATACAGAGATGTACATAAACATTTTAACATTTCTGTCATCTTCTAAATATCATTAATATGTTCCTACTCCAATTTGATGTTGAAATGTAAACATTTATAACTGGTGGCTTTGATTTGATAAAAAAAAAAAGAAAAGAAAATCATGACAGATTTATTAAAACATATATTAAATAATTAAGACACGTTAAAATAATTTAATAGAATATGCTGAAATTTCAGTGCATCACTAGTAATAATAATATTACAATATTAATAAATAGTTAACATTTTACAATAATGTTCCGAATTGTTAATGAACTAACAATGATTTTTTTCAACATTTACTAATACATCATTAAAATCAAAAGTTGTATGTGTTAATATTACTTAATAAACATGAACTAAAAATAAACAGGTGTATTTTTATGAACTAGCATGAAAAAAGATTAATAAATACTGTATTGCTCATTGTTAGTTAATGCATTAACCAATGTTAACAAATGGAACCTTATTTTGAAGTATTACCAGCAAATAATAATATTAATATAGCAATTATAAAAATTTAAATTTAAGGCTGGGCATTGCTACTGACATCTTGATTAGAATCAGATTCTGATTCACAAGCTCTCAAATCTATTTGGTTCATGATTAGTTGGAAAAATCAATATTCAATATTTTTACCCAGTCCTTCTAAAAAGACACACTATTAAATAATCCATAAAACGACCTCAAACAAAGCTAAAAATACAAAAATCAAATGAAAATACAACTTTCAAAACTATAAATGTCCAGTTCATTATACCATTCTCGCGGCTGCCACGTTCTCGTTCTCTCTCGCGCTCGTCCGTCATGCTGGAAACGCGCCGGACCATTTCAGCGGGGCGCTGTTCTCGTTCTCGACTCCTCTCTTTCTCACGGCTGAAACTCCGCTTGCCAACGGCGGGGCGATTCCGGTCCAGCCGGTCTGATCCGCGGTCATCACGCCGGTCATAGCGGTCGCCGCCCCGGTCCATGCGTTCATCACGCCGGTCGAAGCGATCGCTGCGTTCCCGACTGGAACTATTCCTGAGACATAAACAAAGGGATAAACCCATAAATGGAAGTATATAATTAAGATCCTTTAAATGAGTCCATCCCCCAAGATTACGGTTATAAACATGAGCCTCATCTGAAAGCCAAAGAGGGAGGTGCTGCTGTAAAGTGTTTAAAGTAATATTTTCAGTATTACATCTCAGATTATCATCTAGTCTCGTGTATACTCCATTTAGCTAAGGCTGAAAAACCTACTCCCAGTTACAAATATAGTAGAACTATCACTTCTACCACTAACGATTGCTTTATCAATAATATTCCTTATCAGTTTCATCATCCCCAGCATACCAGATAGCTTAGAAGAACTCGATTTTGCAACAGCAACTACTGACTCTCTTTTCCAGCACTTTAGACATGGTTGCTCCCTTGGGCTTAAAGAATATTAAGGAAAACAGTCAGACGCCGTGGTATAACGAGCACACTCGGGCCCTCAAGAGAGCAGCCTGAAAAAAAGGAGCGCAGCTGGAAGAAAACACAGCTAGAGGTATTCTGCGTTTCATGGAAGGAAAGTGCTATTGCATACAGAAAGGCCTTAAAAACTGCTAGATCTGCTCACGTTTTCACTCTCTTAGAAGAGAACAAAAACAGCATTAGATATTTATTTGATACAGTGGCTAAATTAACAAGAAATAAAGCTTCAACTTCAGATGTTTCCAAACAGCACAGCAGTAATGACTTTATGAATTTCTTTACTTGGAAGATTTATACTATTAGAGAGAGAGAAATATAACCATGCAACCGTTCACTACAGTATAGCATCAGATGTCGTGCTTTAGACCCCGTGAGGAACAATTCCATTCATTCGTTGCTATAGAAGAGGAAGAATAGTTTAAACTTGCTAAATTGACAAAAACAACAACATGTTAGACCCTATACCGACTAAGCTACTGAAAGAGATGCTTCCAGAGGTCATATGTCCTCTTCTTAATATCATTAATTCATCTTTATCATTAGGATACGTACTGAAAACATTTAAGCTGGCTATTATTAAACCTCTTTTATATATATATATATATATATATATATATATATATATATATATATATATATATATATATATATATATAAATAAAAAAAACACAACTTGCTCCTAGAGAACAAGTTAAATTACAGATCAATCTCGAATCTTCCTTTTCTGTCAAAAATACTAGAAAAGGCAGTATCTTCACAACTATGTTCCTTTTAGAAAGAAATTAAATCTGTGAGGATTTCCAGTCAGAAGAGACATTAGAGTTACAAATGATTTGCTCTTATCTTCCGATCGTGGTTGTATCTCTCTATTAGTGTTACTCGATCTTAGTGCTGCATTTGACACTATTGACCACAACATTCTTTTAAATAGACTCGCAAATGATATTGGCATTAGTGGAATCGCATTTGCATGGTTTAAATCGTACTTATCTGACCGTTATCAGTTTGTAGCAGTAAACGAAGAGATGTCATACCGATCACAAGTTCAGTATGGCGTACCACAAGGCTCAGTACTAGGACCGCTGCTGTTCACTCTGTACATGCTACCCTTAGTTTTCACTGTTACACTGATGATACTCAGCTCTATATTTATTCGCACCCTAACGAAACATACCAATTCATAAAATTAACGGTGTGCATAGTTGATATAAAAATCTGGATGACTTGTAATTTCCTACTACTTAATTCTGAAAAAACAGAGGTTTTAATTATTGGACCAAAAACCTCTGTAATAATCTAGAATACTGTCTAACACTTGATGGATGTTCTGTCAAGTCTTCGTCGTCAGTTAGGAACCTGGGTGTGCTCTTTGATACCAATATTTCATTTGAAAGTCACATTTCTAACATCTGTGAAAACGCATTTTTCCATCTTAAAAATATATCTAATGCAGTATGACTATATTAGCCCGGTTCTGTCAACACTGCATTGGCTCTCTATTTAACATCACATATATTTTAAAATCTTGCTAATTACATACAAAGCACTAAATGGTTAAGCTCCTCAGTACTTGAGCGAGCTCTTAACGCATTATAGTCCTTCACGCATTATAGTCCTTCACGTCTATAGCGATCTTAAAATTCTGGCCAGCTGATAATACCTAGAATATCAAAATCAACTGCAGGCGATAGATCATTTTCCTATTTAGCACTTAAACTTTGGAACAGTCTTCCTAACATTTTCCGGGAAGCAGACACACTCTGTCAGTTTAAATCTAGACTAAAAACATAGAACATTATCACATTTCTGTAATTCACATCCGTTAAAGGATTCTTAGGCTGCAAAAATTAGGTCAACCGGAACCGGGAAAACTTCCTATAATAACCAATCTACATGTTGCCTCGTAAGAAGAATGACATCTGCACTAATATTAGTCTCTCTGTTTATCCCGAGGTTACCGTAGACAGCTGTATTCGGTCCGTATCCAGATCAGATGGTGGACCTGCATCTAGACACGATCATAACGCATCCCTGTCAACTAGACAATCCCCTGAAGACCTCGTCGATACGACAGCCATCGCCACTGATCCTCAGCAAAGACCTATGACCAGCTTCGTCGTGATGAATCCGATCTTCAAGCAAAAGGAACTGGATGAAATGTTTGAATGCTACATATCCATAATCTGATTCTGACTTGTGCAGGGTTTTTCCTGCATTGAATTTTGTCCTTATTTGATCAGTTATTGTGATTTATTATGAGTTAAGTAGATGACTGCTGCGCTTGTGACAGGGTGCATGTTTTCGGTGTTGACACTAACTGCCGGGATTCTCACACAATGAGTAGCGTACATGTCTTAATGTCATGTCCGATTCGCGACCTAATGACTCATTTGAACCGATTCATTTTAATGAATGGTTAAAACTCATCTGTCCAACATTGAACTCACAAGACATCTATATCGGTGTATAACAAATCGGTAACATTTTACAATAAGATTCGATTAGATAACATGAAATAATTCTACAGCATTTATTAAGCTTTGTTAATGTTAATTTCACCATTTACTAATACATTATTAAAATCAAAAAGTTGTATTTGTTAACATTAGTTAATGCACTGTGAAGTAACGAACAAACAATGAACAGCTGTATTTTTATTAACTAACATTAACAAAGATTAATAAATACAGTAACAAATGTATTGCTCATTGTTAGTTCATGTTAGTTAGCCTAATACATTAATGTTAACAAATTAAGTGAAGCGTTACCTACAAATCATTTACTCAGAACACCTCTGAAATGAAAACGTAAATGTGCTTACCCCACTCAGAAAGAGTTGATAGTAAGATTTAGCCTTAGCGCTATACAAATAAAGGTGACTTGACTTTTCATACCACTTTTCATGTCACTACTCATCACTCCAGTCTTCAGTGTCACATGATCCTTCAGAAATCATTCTAATATGCTGATTTGCTGCTCAAGAAACATTTCTCGGTAACACTTTATTTCACAGTGTCTGTTACACGTTACATGTGCATGCTATAGTAATGACAGTAAATCATGTATAATTACATGCAACTAACCCAAAACCAAACCTACAGCAAGTACATGCTGTTAATTAATATCACATGTATAATTAACAAGCATCAAGGACCAGTGGTGGAGAGTAACAAAGTACATTTTCCAAGTATCTGTACTTTATCAGAATATTTTTTATTTTAGGAAACTTTTACTTCACTACATTCCAAAGCATATCATCATATTTTTTACTCCACTATATTCCATAATAACATGTTTGGCCTCTGAGGGGGCGTTTACATGACAGAGTCCAACTAAAACCAGAAAACCTTTTGTGTTTTGGCCGTTCATTTACACAACAACTGCGTTTTGGAGGGCCTGAAAACACAAACTTTTGAAAACTGGTTTCAAAGGGAAAGTTTTTGAAAACGATACCATTATTGTCTCCGTGTAAACTATAAAAACACAAATTCTGTCTATAGGCGCCAAAGTGACATCGCCAACTACTGGCCTAGAAGCAGAATACAGCGGTTTCAGTCGTTTTCTGAGTGAACGGGGATCGTTGTTGCCGTCTGTATGCAAAAAACGCAAAGGAAAAACTTTTCCGTTTTAGGACATGGTTAACACTCTAAGATGCAAGAGTGATTCTTTCCAACAAAACCTGTTGAATTGGTTCACAAATCACATTGAATGATTCATTCGTGAATATATTCTGATGGCAGCTGTTCCTGAATCAACAACTCATTGATTCAATGATCTGGTCAAAACGAGCCAAGAACCGGGAGATCGCTGGAACTTGAACCTGCGCTAGTAGGCAAGTAGGTAAGAAAGTGCATGCATCTTCCCTGCTGTTGTAGCAGTTACAAATGATATAAAACTAGTATGTTTCGACCCATGTGACGTCTGCACATCGTATTTTTATACTAAACCATTAATATTTGCACAAATTTTATCCTCTTTTTTATTTTATATTATATAGTGTATTATTTCACTTGTTTGCACACTTGAACTATCAGTAAGTTATTTTAGTATACTTATAGCATACTCTAAGTTTATTGTTTTTATAGTGTGTAAGTTACGGTAAAAAAGACAAAGATAAATAAAGAAATGGTAGCTTATTTGATGATCAATACATATATAGTTTGCACTAATCTCTCTTAGCTCTGACTGAGTCTGGCTAGTACTGGCTAAATAATACAAATCAAGTACTTTTATACTTTTACTGAAGTGAAATTGAAAATGAGTGATATTTTAATAGGGTATCGGTACTTTTACTTAGTCCACCACTGAAAGGACACCTTAAAATAAAGTGTAACCCATTTCTGAGTATTATCAGTATAAAACAATTGTGCTGCTTCATATTATTGTGGAGCATTTAATTTTAAATGGAAATCTTTAGTTGCACCTCAAAACTCATTACTGTCATTTTCGATCAATTTAATGTGTCCTTGATGAATAAACAGCATTAATTTCTTTCAAAAAAATAATTAAACAGATTTCTGGATACAAAATTAAAATTTGTGAGATATAGTCACAATAACCTTTTTTACTCTTAAGGTGGAAATGGGTTTCTATATTAAATGTGATTTTCAACACAGTTGAAAAACCCTAAAGCTGTGTCTGATTTGATAATTTTAAAATCTTTCTCAAAGATATTAAAATGAGCAATATGTATAATTCCAGTTGAAATCTTGTATCCAACTATCTTGTAAAATAAAAAATGCTACCTCTAGTAAAAACACTACAAATACAAATGAGTATTTGTGTTATATAAGAGTGTAAATGTTCTTAAAGGGGTCATCGGATGCAAAATTCACTTTTATATGGTGTTTGCATATAAATGTGTCTTTGCAGTGTGTGGACACAACCACCATACAATGAACAAAATCCATTCGCTCCTTTTTTTAAAAAAAATAATCACAAAGCCTAAACACTCATGCTCCGCCCACTACCACTGACGGACTGTCCCGTATTAGCATATTTCCCATATTAGCATATTTCCCGTATTAGCATATTACCAGTTTTAGCCAGTTTTAGCCAAAGTGTGTTTCAAGCTTTACATGAAGACCCTAAAGAATCATACCAACCTGTGGACAGTGGGCATCCGATGACCCCTTTAAAATCTTATAAACAACACTATTTTGAGTGATGGGTTTCAAACCTTGCTTTTAGTGCACAGAGAGAAGAGATATCATGTGCGCAACACCTCTTGTATTGCATGACGTGATGATAATCTTACCTGTGAGGAACCCTCCTGTCAGAGTCCACGCTGGCAGATGAGGAAGAGGAGGACGGTTGCTGAAGTGCTGAAAAGCGATTCAAAGTGCTCGGACGACCAGAATCCTGGGCTGTAAACGAACAGATGAGAGTTACATTATGGCTGAAGACGTGTGTGTAATAAAGTCCTGTGCATTGAAACACACTGACCGCCTTCGCTGGGTTTGGCTCCAGTGCCTCCACTGCTGCCTTTGCCCCAACTGCCCCACGTGCCTTTACCTCCAGGGGCCAGAAGCTGATTATTGAAGTCCAGAGCGCCCGGCTACAACACACACACACCATTAGTGTTAAATGCTCATACTGAGTGTTCGTGAGGGAACTGCAAGTGCTTTGTGATGTGATGAAAAGCTAATAATTAACTAAATCACTAACATGTAAAGTTCTAATATTTAAAATGTAATTATATTAATCATATAATACAGGGTTATTATCGTTAACAAAAACTTAAACTATTAACACTTGAAAAACTTAAACTGGCAATAAATAAAAACTAAAATGGAAATAATAATATATATTAAAAAAAATTATATATATATAAATCAAGTCAAGTTTGATTGATTGATTATGGATCAGACATTGGTTGGCTTCACAATAATAATACTACTACTACTAATAATAATAACACTAATTAGTAATCAGACCTTGGTGATCTTGCTGAGTCGGGTGGGATCGATGGGTCTGTTCTTGGTGGAAATGGGCACTGTGTTCCAGCCGTCATCAGGTGCCTGGTTGCCACGGGAACCAGGTGTGTGTGACCCCCCACGAGACCCCATGCCCCCCCCTCCACCTCCTCCTCCTCCTCCTCCTCCTCCTCCTCCTCCACCTCCACCTCCTCCTCTTCCTTCTCCTCCTCTTCCCTCCTTCTTAGACATGAGCTGCTGCTGAACTTTGGCCTGCTCTCGGTGCTCCTCAAGCTCCGCCTCCTTGTGGATCTGCTCGATGGTCTTCGGCCCCAGATCTCCTCTGCGAGGAACCCAGTTATTCTGAGAAGCAGAAATGCTTTAAAGTCAACATTAAATCAAAATGGACAATTCTTATTTTTTTATGGAATATCACAATATTTATTTTAAACGATTTATCTCAGATTTATCATGTTCCTGGTAATCTTGAATCAGAATAACCTCCTTTCATCTCATCTATTCTCTTCTCTGATGATGAGGGCGGGGCTATAACCTGTCACTCACATGAGATCCACCAATAGCAAACCACAACCATCCAATCAATTCCCCACAGACAAAATCAAGCCCCGCCCACATTTGTTCTTTTTTGAGAAGCGGTTTCACTCGGATATATACGACACAATAGAGAAGAAAAGACTAGCACGATTTCCCTTTCATGCCGACTTTAAACAAATATTTCAGGTTATTTTCAATGTAACGTGCAGCAACATGATTTCAATGATCACTAATTGTAGTCATCAATCAGTTTGTAAAAACAACAACAAAACAGAAGGCATTTAAAAGTGACGCACTTAATGAAAGTCTGAGGGAAGGTTTGCAAAGGGTTAAATGAAGCATTGCTACTGAAGCACTTGAACTACATGAAATCTCCAGTATAAATGTGAGTGTAAATCCACCTTTTTAAGGTTTTGAGATGAAAAAATGGTTTAAAAAAAAAAAAAGGGTGGTAATGGACACCAACAACACACTGAAAATAATCCCTTCCACTGTGTCACTCTTTTATTCCCTCCCTCTTTTCTGAACTTCAGTTGTGCTTCAGCTGAAATGAAACTTAAAACTGTCTTGGGTGTGTGTGTGTGTGACACACATGGAGCGAGTTTCCTAAGAACACACACTGAGAGAAAGAGCTACGACTGCCACGGCACAGAAATCTTTTTACTTTAATTCATGCTCCTGGTTTTATTGCGCACAAGGTTTGATCCTGCAACAGCAAAAAGTGAATCGTTGACCACAGACTATTAATTAAGTAAATACTGGATTCTGATTGAAAGACAACTTTAAAAAGTCTTGCATGCGCTCTGGTTTGTTCAAGGAAGGGAAAATGGCAGAAGTGTGACAGTGTATGTCACACTCACACACACACTGATCACTGCGTTCCAGTCCACTTTTAGACACACACTTGCGAACTTCCCTAAGCACTTCTCCTCGGGGGAATCCCTGCCGCCATTTTGAGTGCGTTCCACTTCGTGAAGTGGACGAGGGAAGTTTATGTGGACAGACCCTCGTTTCCTCGATTTTGACCGAGGGAGCGAGTCTACTTCAAATGTACACTTCAGGCAGCTCCATATACCACAATGCAACACGATTGTGACGTCAACGCGTATTGCGTTTAATTTACCCCACCACAAACAACTCTATGATATATTAATTATTTAAAAACAACTCAAACACACCTATGTAACAAAGAATGCTGCAACAATTTTGTAAGGGAAAAACATAAATAATAAAATCAACCCCATAATGGATTCTAAGTGATCAAGGGCTTATTAGCATGCTCCAATTCAGCCTATTGCAGTTTCCGCCAGTAGTGGGCACTCGTGCAGCGCAAGCAATGACGTACATCCGAGTGAACGAGACGGAGGGAAGTTAGCGAGTGAAGGGCATGACAATCTTGGACTGGAACGCAGCCTGATGACGTACTTGATTAATCAAATACGTAGTTGATGTTTGACGCGCATGCGCGGAATAGGGTGTTTTTAACACGTTTCTCATATTTAAATGTAATTTCAACTGTAAATGCAGAGTTAAAGATAGAATAAATAGATACAAATGGTTGTTTCATTAGACACTACTAGCTATAGAGTATTTACAATCTCTACATTTCATCAAATTGGTATCGTTCAGGAATCGGTATCGAAGTCAAGGTATCGATATCAATTATTTTTAACTATACCCAGCCCTACTCACACATACATACACAATGACTCATACAGCTGCACACACACACTCACACACACACACACACTCACACACACTCTTACCCGTCGTAAATCAATAACGTCCTGCAGCATGAAGCGGATTCTGGAAGAGGTTTTCCGCTCCTTAATAATCTTCTCCATTTGGTGGAAATATTGATCCATCCGGGGCTGAAAACACAGAGACACACAGCTCAATATCAACTCTCACACACACACGTGTTTCGTCCGCTCCTAGATGTCACGCGTGTACGCTCACCTTCGCCTTCTCGAAGTCCAGGTCCTTCCCGATGGTGGACAGCAGCCGGCACAGACACTCCAGACTCTCCTCGTCGTGGTTCTTCAGCAGCTTCACGATGCAGTCGTGCATGATGGTCTCCGTCAACATCTTCAACTTGAACAACTCGCCAATGAACTTGATGTTGCCTAGTGATCGTCGACGGGCTTTGTCTTTGGCGTCCTCAAGCTCCTCCTTCAACCTTTGCTTCACCTCTTCCTGTAGAGACAGGAAGTGAAGTCATAAATATCATTATGTATAACGATGTGACATGGGCAACATATATACACACACGCACGCATACATTTAGTATGGCAGACATTGTATTTTGGTATATTATTGTTGTTATTGTATATTATACAACTGTTCTTTTCCAGCCGTGTGATATTCACACAGTATCACAACTGGAACCGTTTCACCGTTTGTATCACAATTACTTTTGTGTCACGAAATGTAGTTTTTTTAGGCGAGATTTGGTCTTATTAATCTATTACTTGTTCCAGAGCAAATCGATTTTGGTTAAGGGGAAAATAAAGTTTCATAAATTTATATTTAGGCCAATTTTTTGAAAAGCTGAATAAATAAGCTTTCCATTGATGTGTGGTTTGTTATGATAGGACAGTATTGGTCGAGATGCAACTATTGTAAATCTGGAATCTGAGGGTACAAAACAAATCGAAACATTGAGAAAATCTCCTTTAAAGTTGTTCATTATGTTGGCGATTGTGCTGCATTCACTCACAGAAATACATGTTTTATATATTTACGGTAGGAAATTTACAAAATATCTTCATGGAACATGATCTTTACTTAATATCCTCATGATTTTTGGCATAAAAGAAAAATTGATAATTTTGACCCATACAATGTATTGTTGGCTATTGCCACAGATATACCCATGCGACTCGTGACTGGTGACGTGATCCAGGGTCACATATGGCTGTGTATCAGCACACTGTTATTACCCACGGCCGAATCAGAGCTACGAGTGTGATATTGCCCATTTAACATGTAACCATGCAATATGCAATGATAAATACTTTAAACATTTTTTAAAAGCCCTAACATTAGATAGTCTAATCAAATAATAACAATGAAAGGTTCATTGCACGGAAACTTCCCATAGTATGAAGTACGCATGCTATAAACTGTGGAAATAGTCTAGTCTAGTACTCATGCTAGCATGCTACTTCAAACACAGTCTTAGAACAGTTTGCATACTGTCTTCCTGATATAAATCATGATGATTGCAAATCATGTTTCAAACAGTAGTCAAAAGTTACCGTACGTCATACTGACGGATTTTCAAAGTATGCATTCATCCCTGCAGTGTGGGAAAATACTGCACGAAAGCGTGATGTGGCTTAGGGCGATTATGCAGTTGCAAAAGCTGATAATTAATTCAAATAAATGCAAAGCGTGTTTTACAGTGAAGTGCAGCGCTGTGCTCTTTTACAACATGATTTATTACGTTAGAAAAATTTGCAATTGGGATTTTTTGTTCCTACCCCTGTGGCAGCATCCAACTCTTTCTGCTTCTTCTCAAACGTTTCATCATCATCTTTATCCTTCTCGAACTCTTTCTGACAGCGATTCAGCAGCAGTTTCCTGAAATTCACTGACACTCCAGGTTTGTCTGTGGTGGGAACTTTCAGCTGTGACGAGAGAGACAAAACACACATTTACACAACTAGAGTTGAAGAATGTGCTTTAGCGATCACACACCGGTCAGACACATGACACATCACTGCTAGGGATGCACCGATATGAACATTTTTGTCCGATACCGATAACCGATAATTCTTTATACTTGAAAACCGACTGATATATTGGCCGATAAATCTAAATCCAAATTTTTATATAATTTCTGAGAGCCTGATTACAAAAACAAAAGTCTCACCATTAAAATCCATGTCCCAAACACACAATTATAATGTATAATGTAATGTACTATGTGACAGACTTGCGCTGCACATGTTGCACTGAACCGTATTTTCCTTTTTTGAAGTGATTTCAATCATATTTCAAGCAATTCAAAACCATCATGTTGAACAAGTGTCTCAGCTGAAGGAAATAATACATTATTTATCAGCTTTAATACACATATTTTCTTATATCGAGCATCCTTAATTACGGCGATCATCACTTTGATCACCAATGCAACATTTTTCTAAATGTCATAATCATTTGTTAACACACAAGTATGCATTACTTCAATGAGCTTATTGTTTCTGCCTTTAATTATGAAATTGTTTAAATTAATACATGTTTTGCTAACTGTGATTTTGTATATGTACATTTCTGAAATACATAACTTAGACAGTTTCCTCTGATAACAGATCACTCTAAATTGTAATGTGGACTTTGAAACATTGGCTATTTTTACATGCACAACTTGTGTTTCAATCGGACTGAATTCATTTAGTGTGTTTAAATGTAGTGTTTACATGAACGCTAAACATGTGATCGGGTTGATGTGCGCGTTTATGTCACAAGCTTCAGATCGGGATAGTTTTTAGCTAGATAGATAGAGTTTCCCGCTGTTTGTGCATAATAACTATTCCCCTACATTGCTTCTTTATTTGTTTTAACAGTGTTAATGATCACATGTTCACAGCAGACTTAATATTTATCCATTTCTGGTCATAATTTGGAGACTGAACCGTTGTGCCGCTGCTTATATTCATCACGCAGTAAAAATGCCCAAAACCAGTCGTCTGTGGATGCGAGTCCTAAACAAGTACTTGTTGGACGTTGTCCTGCTCCACTTCACAGACTCTGAGGGAAAGGACACTCGTTTATTCAACAGGAAGAAAAGCTCGTTCCTCACGTCATTACACTGTTTCTACATCATTGCAAATGCACAGTGCTTTCAGTTTCGGTTTTCAATCTGATCAAGTGTTTACATGTCCTCTCGATCGGATTAGAAAAGGAATAAACCACTCCTTTCAATCCGATCGAAATTTAATTCGGACCGAGCTCAATCGAGTTGAGCCGTCAATCATTTGGTTGCATGTAAACGTAGCCAATGTGTATTGTGAAAAACGCTATACAAATAAATGCGAATTGATTTTGATCACACACTCACCCCCATAAGGCAACGGCACATGTTTTCTGTAAAGCTGCTTTGAAACGATGTGTATTGTGAAAAACGCTATAGAAATAAATGTGAATTTAATTGAATAAAAATGAATAGATTTTGATTAGTTTAGCTTGTTGTCATGAGACTGGTCTTGATAGATGCCTTGGATCATGCCGAGAACCTCAATATAAATTTTGCCATAATTGTGACTGAATAGAAATCCTACTTTTTCAAACTCCTCTTAGGCCGTTGGTCCGATGAAAAACTCTATACAAATAAATGTGAATTGAATTTGCTCACATACTCATAACTGTATTTTCCTTTTTTGAAGTGATTCCAATCATATTTCAAGCAATTCAAAACCATCATGTTGAACAGTGCGCATCTGAAGCGTCTCAGCTGGAGGAAATAATACATTATTTATCGGCTTTAATATTTCAGCCAAATTTTCTTATCAGGCCGATAACGATAACATTAAAGATGAACATACATTGGCCGATATATCGTGCATTCCTAATGTATTTTTGCTCACAAAAAAAGTATTCTTGTCGCTTCATAACATTAAAGGAGCATTTCACCCATGGGAACATTGATCTTTATTGAAAGTGGGTCATATATGTAGTCGAAATGTAAAATAAATTTTGAATTTGGTGCCTTCTTGACCGAGGAAAGAAAGAAAGTAACTTCAGGACGCATTTGTATGAAAGACAACAACTCCCACAATGCACCACATTGCACAGCTGCGCAAGCCACTCCCACTAATCCAGAACAGCATAATGAATCACTCATCCGTCTATAAGGCTAGCTACCATCGGAGCTTGAAATTCATTTCACACAAAATGTCTAGCGTTAGTTAGTTGGCGAACTCATTAGTGAATTACTCCATTTGTATTTCTTTCGAAATGGTTAATTATTGCATGGCAACGTTACCGGGATGTTCAGTCAGATGCGGTGCGAAACTAGGATGGTTCACAACACAAACGTCCGTGTCCTCGTCTGATTCAGAGATTTCGTCCAGGAGAAATTGGCATCGTTTAAATTCTTTGCCGCAGACGGACTCTATCTCTGTGTTCGTAGTTGCATAGTGAGATCACCGGCGCCACCAGTCCGCCCCCAGCTCGAGCCAGTCTGGGCTCCTCGTCCGCGGCAGGCAGGTCTTCTGCCTCGGCTGCTCTTCGCTATAATGCGGCTTGTAAAGGTAGCCACAAACACCTGATTCGAACATCAGACTTCCGAAATCCTCTTCTTCTACATCATATTAAGTAACTTTACCCTCCGCTATTGTCATAACTTTACATCTGTCTCCACAGTGCCTGTTAGCTTAGCTTCCAAACAAGATGGAGGATATTGCTTTCAGTTTCAGAAAGTGAAGTCCCACCCACTGATCTGTAATGGGCCTCTAGCGTGAGCGGGTCCCGCCCCCTGGAATAATGAGGAGCTAGTGTTTGTAGTTTCTACACTTTTCAATGAAATGTGACTTCCTGCTTATTATGACGCAAAATGATGATTTTTACGTCATAATAAGCAGGAAGTAAAACACTTAAATCCTTATTTCTCCCATCTCAGGGAAAAATGAACGAAAAATCCATGTTTATTATAATATATGACTGGGCTTCTAACAATACAAAGCTTAATGCAAATGGGTGAAGTGACCCTTTAAGATTGAACCACTGGAGTCACATGGACCATTTTAACATATAGTACTCAACATTTGAAGTGGATCAAAAAACTTTACAAGACAAGAACGGGTATTGCTGAAAATTCATGTATAACTTTGATGAAAGATTTTGATCCACTTCAAATGTTGACTACTGTATATCGGCCGATATATTGGCATCCCTAATTACTGCGATCATGAATTTGCTCACACACTCACTCACCCCCATAAGGCAACGGCACATGTTGGCGTAGGCGACAGAGAAGTTGGGCTCTGAGATGGCCTTCTCGAAGATGAGGTCGATGACTCCTTTCAGGCGCTCCTCCGTGTCGATGGTGAGTTCGGTCACTTGCTTCATGAGCGGCTGGAACATCTGCGGGGTGAGTTTGTTCAACACACTGCGCACACGCTTGAACAGCTCCTGCGTGTTCATGAAGTCGGGGTCGTCCTCGTCCACTCGAGTGTGTGTGCTGCGCTTCACCGACGGCTTCCAGGCCTTCTCTGCTTTGTTGAGCTGCACGTCCTCCGTCAGGGACACGCTAGCGATGATCTTACGCGGCTCTTTCCCGCGCTGACCCTGACCTGAACGCCGAGGGCCACTCAGACCCGACGGCTGGGGAAACCGAGAGGAAAAAAAATATATATTTATTCATTTATTGTTGTTTAAATGCTGTGTCAGCAGCAGGGATTCTTCATGGTGAGAACAGTCAATCATAAAAGTTATGCAATTAATAAAAAGGTACATGAGACACTTAAGATTAAGATAGATGGATGGATAGATATGAAAGGTAGATAGATATATAGATAGATATATAGAGACAGATAGATAGATAGATAGATATGATAGGCAGAAAGATGGATAGATAGATAGATAGATAGATAGATAGATAGATAGATAGATAGATAGATAGATAGATAGATAGATAGATAGATAGATAGATAGGCAGAAAGATCGATGGATGGATGAAAAGATAGATATGATAGGCAGAAAGATGGAGATATGATAGGCAGAAAGATAGATAGATAGATAGATAGATAGATATATAGATAGATAGATAGATAGATAGATAGATAGATAGATAGATAGATAGATATGAAAGGTAGATAAATGGATAGATAGATGGACGGATAGATAGATATGATAAGCAGATAGATAGATATGATAGGAAGATAGATATGATAGGAAGATAAATGGATAGATAGATGGATAGATAGATATAAGCAGATAAATGGATAGATGGATGGATAGATATAAGCAGATAAATGGATAGATGGATGGATGATAGATAGAATGATAGAATAACAGACAGATAAAGATGGACTACAGTGCAGTGTAGTAAAATATCTTTCAGAGAGAGAAAAAAAAAACATAAAACAAACAAAAAAGCATGCATTTGATGTGACGTAGCCATGGTAACTGACCGGGCCACGCCCACCCGCTGACGGACGGCCCAGATTGGCAAACGAAGGAGTGAAATCCGGACCACAGTTCATTCCTGGCAAACGACTCGGATCCAGCTGACGCAGGGGAGTCTTATTAGCCTGTGTATGAGAGAACACATCAGGTACTTTATCTGTGTGTGTGTGTGTGTGTGTGTGTGTGTGTGAGAAAGAATGTGTATGAGTGAGTGAGTGAGTGAGTGAGTGAGTGTGTGTGTGTGTGTGTGTGTGTGTGAGAAAGAATGTGTATGAGTGAGTGAGTGAGTGAGTGAGTGAGTGAGTGAGTGAGTGTGTGTGTGTGTGTGTGTGTGTGTGTGTGTGTGTGTGTGTGTGTGTGTGTGTGTGTGTGTGTGTGTGTGTGAGAGAGTGAGTGTGAGTGTGTGAGAGAGTGGTGTGTGAGTGTGTGTGAGAGAGTGAGTGTGTGAGAGAGTGTTGTGTGAGTGTGTGAGAGAGTGGTGTGTGAGTGTGTGTGAGAGAGTGGTGTGTGAGTGTGTGTGAGAGAGTGAGTGAGTGTGAGAGAGAGAGAGTGAGAGTGAGAGTGTGTGAGTGAGAGAGTGAGTGAGTGTGAGTCTGTGTAAGAGTGAGAGAGTGTGAGTGTGAGAGAGAGAGTGAGAGTGTGTGAGTGTGAGTGAGTGTGTGTGTGTGTGTGTGTGTGTGTGTGAGAGTGTGAGTGAGTGAGTGTGTGAGTTCGGAGTGTGAGAGTGAGTGAGTGAGTGTGTGTGAGTTCGGAGTGTGAGAGTGAGTGAGTGAGAGTGAGTTCGGAGTGTGAGTGTATGTGTGTGAGAGTGAGTGAGTGAGTGAGAGTGAGTTTGGAGTGTGAGTGAGTGAGTGAGTGAGAGTGAGTTCGGAGTGTGAGTAAGAGTGTGTGAGAGAGAGTGAGTGAGTGTGAGTGAGAGTGAGTGAGTGTGAGTGAGTGTGAGTGTATGTGTGTGTGTGTGTGTGTGTGTGTGTGAGAGTGAGTGAGTGAGAGAGCGAGCGTGGATGGGTGTGTGTGTGTGAGAGAGTGTGAGTGAGTGAGTGTGTGTGTGAGTGTGTGAGAGTGAGTGAGTGTGTTGAGAGTGAGTGAGTGAGTGAGTGTGTGAGAGTGAGTGAGTGTGTGAGTGTGTGAGTGAGTTAGTGTGTGAAAGTGAGTGAGTGAGTGAGTGAGTGAGTGAGTGAGTGAGTGAGTGAGTGAGTGAGTGAGTGAGTGAGTGAGTGTGTGAGCGTGTGTGTGTGTGTGTGTGAGCGTTGGCTTTAGTCACCTTATCCAGCACTACGTCAGAGATCTGTGGTAAACCCTCAGGTTTGCTCATGCTGGCACTGATGAACTGGAAGCCGAGCAGAAACTCTCGGTCGTATTTCTTCTTCTCCTCTAAGTTCAGGGGTTTCCATTGTTCTGTGGGACACAACCAGGACAATTTACACAGCACTCCAGAGATCTGGGTTTCTCAACAGACAACGAGATTTCTAGGTGACGCCTATAATGCAATTTAAAAAGTTTGTCATTCCTGGTGTGCTAAAATTCCAGCAGATTTTGGAACTGACATGCTTTTGTTAAAATCAAAAAATTTGCTAAAACTGCAAAAAAAAAGAAAAAAAAAGTAAACAATGTGTAAACACATATGTGTGTGTTTAAAAATGTGTGTGTTCATGGATATGACAATATATAAAAGATATTTTTTATCTTTTTTTTACATATTAAGATCATAATTATCATGAAAAGAGGCTATTGGTCTATCATCTGATTTGTTCTAACTCTGATTAGTTGATTGCAAGTTTGAATCTTGGCTTTGTTTACATGTAAATGAGTTCTCCATCTGTGTGCCGCTGGCAATTAATGAAATGAATATATGCGATGCATGTTTTAGAGCGAAGTCCACCATTGTGTTCTTTTACACGATTTAACATTTAAAACAATTAAGACAGCAGAAAATATCAGTATTGTAATTTTACAGTTCATTAATACAGTTTATTAATATATTATTTTTCTTAAATACAACAAACAAGCACAGCAAAAAAAAAAAATATTTGTTCCCAAATCTTTGTTAAAATAAAGATAATTTCCTTCTGCTTCGTATTTTGATTCTTCCCTCCAAATGAGCTGCTGGTTTTGTCTCTGTGTTCATAAAGCATTCTTGTCTTTCCCTTGCTGGATTCGGGAAGTTGCATCAGAATAACCACATAATAATTAATCGGCTTGATCACTATATGTGTCACTAATTTTCAAGCCTTAATTTGCAATAATTTGAAGTACATCAACTTTAAAAAGATCCGATGCATATTATTTATCCCACGTTACCTGCTTTATACTGGTATTTCTGTTCGGTGGGTGAGGTCGGTGTTGGACTCCGCGGTTTGATGTTTTCAGCATCAAGTTTGTCTTCTTTCTCCTCCCACGTCTCGTCCAGGTCTTCAGGAGGGGGCGGAGCCACTGGAGGCGTGTTCTCTAGCTCCGCCTCCACTGCAGGTGCGACCTCTGGCTCAGGTGGAGTGGGCTTTACAATCAGACGACAGGTAACTTTAACTCAAAAAGGTCTATGCATATCGACCAATTAGATAAGCTCAAAATAATGGTCCCACTTTATATTAAGTGGCTTTAACTATGTACTAACATTGAGATTAGTAATTTGATGCAATGGTCTTGTGTACGACAGAACGAATTGTGTACATACATGTCTTTATATTGTACAGTAACACTTTATTTTACAGTGTCCATATGTTACATGTACTTACCGTAGTAATAACAGTAAATTATGCATAATTACATGCAACTAACCCTCAACCAAACCCTAATCCTATCCTAACCCTATAGTAAGCACATGTAGTTCATTACTATTACTCAGTACTTAAATATATAATTACACTGCAACAATGACACAATAAAGTGTAACCCATTGTACTTAAATATTTAAAAAATACCTGCATGTAATTACAGCTGTAACTAATTTATGTAATTACATGTATAATTACATTGTTGACCCTCCCATACCACCACACCCGTCCCAAACCTGTCCTGTATCACACCTCAATAGCAGCACAAGTGTTTTACTATACAACATGAACACAATAAGTACATTGTACTTATTTTTCAATGCAAGTACATAGCACTTAAAGCCACTTAATATAACGATTATTATCATTATCCCCATCACTTTATCACTCAGAATGCATCACTCAGTGCTAGAAAACAAATCCATAACATTTTACTGACAGGTTGAATTTTGCACTGCGAGTGAAATCTGTATTTTCAAAACAGGTTTTATTTGCATTAAAGCCTGTAAATGGTTAAAAAAAAAAAGTTGAGTCTGGGATTCACATCACTCATGATGTGATAAAAGCATCTGCCAAACGCACATAATGAACAGGCCTTGGACTGAGCTTTTGTTATTGAATGAACACACAGTCGTTGTTTCTGGGCATAAAACAGTTGGCGCTCTTCTACACACCTCTTTGAAGGCATCAAGAAGGTCTCCCGCCTCCTTCTTGTTCAGGTCTTTCATTTTTCTCTTCTTCTTTGGCACAGAAACCACTGCAAATACATAAACACACACTGAGTATGAAGACATGCTCTATTGACTAAACAGTGTGGCTGCATCAAATTCCAGCAGAGGAGAGTCGAAAGAGCTTTAGACCAGAAACATACTCTGACCAAGCATTAGCGTTTGTGTACTTGCATAATGTACGCAGCCTCATTTAGCTTATAGTATTTAATGTACATTCTTAGTACATTACTATGATAGGTATAGGAGCTGCATGAATCATCGTTAAAAGATCGTGATCTCGATTCAAACTTTGAATCATTTATTTTGATGGTCCCTTTAACACATTCTGTTGACTATTAGTAACATTTACCAACATGTCTACTAACTCTCATTAGAGTGTTGGTAGAGTATTAGTAGACTGGTAGGGTTAGGGTTAGGATAAGTTGACATGTACTTACAAAGTAACTTATAGTCAACAAAACGTCTGTTGGAGAACTATCAGTATAAAGAGTTAGCAGATATTAAGCACAGTCTACTAATACTCTAATGACAGTTAGTTGACACATTGGTGCAATGTTACTTATAGTCAACCAAATATTCAAAAGGGACCATCAAAATAAAGTGTGACCACAATGATTCATACAGTAATGAAACAAGTGAAGACTTTATGAGTGAGTCACTGAATCATTCAATCAAGAGATTTGTTCAAAAACGATGATTCATCCAGTAATGAAACAATTGAAGACTTTGAGTGAGTCATTGAATCATTCAAGAGATTCGTCCAAAAATGCTGATTCATCCAGTAATGAAACAAGTGAAGACTGTATGAGCGAGTCATTGAATCATTCATTCAAGAGATTCGTTCAAAAATGCTGATTCATCCAGTAATGAAACAAGTGAAATCTTTATGAGCGAGTCATTGAATCATTCACTTAACGTGTGTTCTTGTATTACTATTGAAGGTATAGAGCGGCACGATTAATCATTAAAAGATTGTGATCTCGATTCAAACTTTGAATCATTGATTCAAGAGATTCTGTCAAAAACGCTGATTCATCCAGTAATTTTAGTAAGTTACTGAATCATTCATTCAAACCATAATCATGAAAGAATTGTGCAGGTCTAGAAGATATCAAACCTCCGAACTCTAGGAGGCGCTAGAGTTTCCTTTGAATGTCATTAAACCAGGTGTGTTATTCTTCAGGTAGTTGGATATAAACATGTTGACATTAACTTGCTCAGCTACATTCTCTACATGCCCAGCATGACTGATGGCAGATGTTTATGCTAATGCCTACATCTCACCTAATGTCAACACTTGCACTATGTAGTATTGTTGTAAACTAAACTAAAACCATTGAAAACTTAAATAAATACTAAAATAACACTGTCACTGTGTTACAAACTGCCTTACGCACCTTGTAAAGTACTCTCCGAGGGCGTGGTCTGTGTAGTGGGCGTGTCCTCTCGCTCTTCTGTCGGAGGGGGCGTGGCTTTAGAAACGCTCGCAACAACCTCTGAAGGGGTGGTGGCTTCCCTCAAAAGTGGTTCGGGGGTTTCCTTGGCAACGAGTGAAGGTGTTTCCTTGACGACAAGTGGAGTTTCCAGGACTTGTTTAGTAGGTGTCTCCTTGACATCAGGCATTTCCTTGACAACAGTCTCCTGCGTAAGGGCTTCCGAATCAACCGCTTTGGGCGCTTCCTTGGCAACCACAGGGACAGTTGCCTTGACAACAAGAGCAGGGCTTCCCTTGACAACAAGAGCAGGGGTCTCCTTTACAACAGGAGCGGTGGTCTCCTTGACGACAGGGGCGGCGGTCTCCTTGACAGGAACAGGGATCTCCTTGACAGGAACAGGGATCTCCTTGACAGGAACAGGGATCTCCTTGACAGGAACAGGGATCTCCTTGACAACTGGAGGAATAGACTCCTTGACAACTGGAGGAATATGCTCCTTGACAACCGGAGGAATATGCTCCTTGACAACCGGAGGAATAGACTCCTTGACAACCGGAGGAATAGGCTCCTTGACAACCGGAGGAATAGGCTCCTTGACAACCGGAGGAATAGGCTCCTTGACAAATGGAGGAATAGGCTCCTTGAAAAATGGAGGAGTAGGCTCCTTAACAACAGAAGCTGGCACCTTAACAACAGGAGCTGGCACTTCCTTAACAACCGCAACAGGGGTCTCCTTGACAACCTGAAGAGGAACAGTCCTATCAGGAATTTCCATGGTAATCGGTGGTGCTTCTTTAGTGATGTCTGGCTCAGCAATAGGGCTGATGTCTCTTGCCGGGACTCCGTTGAACAGCTGGAGCTCATCCGGTTGCACTATCGGAGATTCAAGCACAGGCTCCGCCTGGGGGGCGGAGACCGGCATCGTTACACTCACAGGCCCCTCCTCTTTGCTCTTAGGGGGTGTGGCTTCTGCACTATTAAAAGGGGGCGAATCCACCACTGTAGGCGTCACATGGGCGTCGTCTGCAGGCGCTAGGGGCGGAGCATCTACCGTGTCGCTTATCGGACTGGTAGGGGGCGGAGTCTGTGGGGTGTCGGGTAACGGGCTTTCACCTGGAGGGATGGGAAACTCCGCCCTGGTTGTCATGACGACCGGAGACGTGGCGTTGTCACCGTTGGGCTTTAAGAAATAGTTTATGCAAAAATGAAAATTCATTATATATTACTTGTACGAAATATCATAAATCATCAGCTTATTAGTCACAGCTTCGAATATATTTATGATTATATAAGATTATGAATAATTAAATGGCATTGAGCTTTTCGACAGCTAATCAGTTTAAGGATACCATTAAATAAAACAAAATGGAAAAAACAATTCTTTCTCTTGTAAAATAGCATTGTATCTCTGGTGCTGTTTTTTTTTATTTTATTGTGTTTTTACTAATTTTTCACTTCACCAGAATGGTACGAAATTTGGTAAAGGTTTTGGCACTTGCTGTGTGAACATAAAAAAATTAAATAATAATTTACATGATTCCAAAAGGTTAAATGGTCCTGAAAGAAAAATTCACACTTGTTTTGTTCGCGGTCAAAAATGAGCGCGTTTGAAACGAATGGGAAGCAAATACTTTCACCTAGTGGAAGCGTTTGGGACTGCGCCCAATGAAAATCTCACTAGAAGCTCATTTTTTTTTAGCTTGTTTAGATTTATGGCTTTGATTTGATCAGTTTTAGAGCAAAACATGTTTTGGAAAATATATATTTCATATAAAATTTAAAAAAAAAAGTATTTTAATGCATTTTACATAAGAATAACTTTAAACATCTATAACTTTTTTTTTTTTACTTCAGCAACAATCTGCCAAGTGTTGTCTTTTAAAAGAGACCAAACTTACATTGAGATTTACAATTTAGTTGGAAATTTCATTTTCAAGTCTATACTCAAAAAGTGGTTAACAGGTTTTTGGATCATAACTATTCCATAAATATAATTTAGTACCATAAAATACCATAAAAATACAAAAATATGAAAGAAAAAAATTATCAAATTAAAATATAATACATTCATTTAATGGAAATAATACAATTAAATAAAAAATGGTAATTTTTGACAGGCACGTGAGGAGAACCAAAGGGTTCATTCCAGTCATTTTTGGAGTGGCACGCGAGCAGCACCAGAGGGTTAACTCCAAATACAGACTCCAAAATAAATGTTTAATGGTGTAGATTATCGGACATGCTTTCAATAAAATAATGAGCTGTTCTTTCACAAAATCAGCGCATTGATAATGATAATGTAAATCATCATGACACAAAACATGTCATGATGACAATATCCCAACATATAATTTAATGTAATTAAATGAAATTCACATCAGTATTGATGGCAAATGTGTCATAGCAATTTGGTGCTATAAGTCATTTGAATCGGCATGAGGGTGTGTAAAGTCTCATGCGTTCAGGTGTGTGTGTGTTACCTGTGGAGGCGTCGGTGTCAAGCCACTGCGACCACCTGACATGATCTCTTCTGTGATGTCACGACCTCCCTGGTTAGGGTCTCTGATCCTGATCTAGAGAGAAGCATTTAAAACACGTAACAAAGTATGAGAACATGATAACTTAACATAGAAAACTGTTCGAACAACAGGAAAACATCAACAACAGCGAGTGATTCAATCCAAGAAGCATTTATCAGTGCTGCAAGAGACAAAATATGCAACGAATGTCTCTGGCAAACACACACACTGGAGCACCTTATAAAGAAGAGAATGCACAAGAGCCTGGAAAACTTTCACACGGCCTCTTAAAACTCGTACAAACTCAAAGCAGTCTGTTTGTCCAACTTATCTATCGCAATGAATTATATATCGGCTTACCAGTTCAACGAGACAAACACCCCCACACACACACTCACACATGCACACACACGCATGAGACAGCACATTCCCTACCTTCCTCCCCTCGGACGGAGGGGTTGAGCTCTTCTAGGCCCGGCTCATCCTGGGGCTGAAGTTTAAACTCAGCCTGACTCTCACACACTAAACTGGGCAGCACATTCACACACGGCCTGGGCCGACGCGGGCCTCAAACTCTCTCTCACGTACAGGAGAGCAGGGAAGGAAAAACAGAGTGAGAGAGAGAGTTCGGCCTTGTGAAACGAGTGCACAGGAATGTGGAACGCCCACCACACTGAACACACACACACACAGAGAGAGAGAGAGACGGGGGTGGAGACTGAGAGCCACGTGGAGCCCTAGAACTGAACCCACTGACTTTGGTGCTTTAAATTGTTCAAAACTCACGTTTAATGTTGCAAAAGATTTCTACTTCAAATAAATGCTGTTCTTTTGAACTTTCTGTTCATCAAAGAATCCGGAAATAAAATATATACAAGCAGCTCAACTGTGTTCAACATGGATGATAATCATAAATGTTTCTTGAGCATCAAATCATCATATTAGACTGATTTCTGAAGGATCATGTGACACTGAAGACTGGAGTAATGATGCTGAAAATTCAGCTTTGATCACAGGAATAAATTTCTCTTTATTCACATAGAAAGCAGTTATTTTAAATTGTAATAATGTTTCACTGTTTATACTATATTGTTGATTAAATAAATGCTGCCTTGGTGAGCAGAAGAGACTTTCAGAAACATTTTAAAAATGTTACGGGCCATTCAGAACTATAGCCAAAATAACTAAAATATGAGAAATAAACCAGATAATCGACATCAAAATATGTTTATTATTAAATGCGATTCTTAATCATTGAATACCGTTCATCAGTTTGTTGGATTCCAAAAAATAAAATAAAATAGAAATAAAAACAAAATGATCAGAGAGCATTTACTCCAAATTAAGCTCAATCCAAAATAAATGTTTAATGGCAAATAAATTGTAGCTTAGCAAATCATGACGTAAAGCATGTCATGAAGACATACATACATACATATATATAGATATATAGATATATACATACATACATACAAATAATACATATATATATATATATTTATTTATTTATTTATATTCATATATTTCATGAAGATTAAATTCCCATGTCCTTTGTGTCAGTATTGATGGAAAATTGTCAATGAAAGCAATATGCTGTTGAATTTAATATATTATATAATACATTAATTCATATATTACATAATACAACAGCTCGTTGCAGCTCCCTCTCTCTCTCCCTCTCTCTCTCCCTCTCTCTCTCTTCCACAACTTTCTCTCAGTTTCTATTCCTCTGAAATAAAACCTCACTGACGGACTGAATGCGAGACACGATAAGTCAAAGTCCAGTGCAGTTTCCCAGCTGTGAACTCCCAGAGACCCAGATAACAGCAGCAAACACACGCTAACACATCCCACACTGAAGCGCTGATGCTTCACCAGTGTCCTTTAGTGGAAATGACCTTTGACCGGCTGTGGAAATACAGCAGGGCATCAACAGAACAACAGGACCAATGCATTTCAGGATAAATGCACAATAGGGCTGTCAAAATGGCTGAGAAGCTAAATTCAAATATCTTTCTGACATATTAGCAAAATTTGAATATTATATTCAAATTCTAATGGCAAGTACAGAAGCCCTGAACCGCAACGTAAAAAATCTGTAAAAAAAAAAAAGAATAAAGTCGAAACATTACGAGAATAAAGTCGTAATATTTTGAGAATAAAGTCAAAATTACGAGAAGTCTTCCGTAGAAGTTTTTGTTTTTGTGTGTGTGTGTGTGTGTGTGTGTGTGTGTGTAGAAATGCGCTCGTGAAGTCGAACTGCCTCAGACATGGATCTAAACAAAATAGTAGCTTATTACTTTTATCTGAGCTTTCAACAAAAGGAAATTCTACAGGTGCTAATCTAACAACATGGCATTAGCATGTTTTAGGACGTTACAAAATACACTGCGCCGGAATAGACTTCACAGGAGAAAACACTTTTCAGACTGGATGGAGATTTCCAGCTTTATATCTGAGGAAATCGCGGGATCCGGCCAAATGATTGGGTACAGAATGATGCACTTAAAATGTATCCAGAACGTATTTACGGTGAAGAGGGAGACAGTAGGGTTACTGTTAAGTGCTCTCGGCCCAGATGGCGTTGCCTATAGATGAGCACGAAGACACGTAGGCTTCGAGTCAACGTGCCACATAAAGTTTGGACCAGGATTGTGAAGTCTTCGTGCTCGTTCATAGGTGTCCTAAAACATGCTAATGCCATGTTGTTAGATTAGCACCTGTAGAATTTCCTTTTGTTGAAAGCCCAGATAAAAGTAAAAAGCTTCTATTTAGATCAATCAGAAGCAGTTCGACTTCACGACTCACGAGTGCATTTTATTTTTAACAAAAAAATAAATAAGAACTTCTACGGAAGACTGTATTCTCGTAACTTTATTCTCGAAATATTACGACTTTATTCTCAAAATATTTCGACTTTCAAAAAAAATTCTAGCATTCACAATTCTAGCATTGAGAATAAAGTCGAAATATTTATTTTTCATAATTCTAGTACTTTTTTCCTCTAACATTCTACGGAAGCACTGAACCGCAACGTAAAAAAAATTAAAATAAATAAATTCTAGCATTCCGGGGCTTCCGTAGAATGTTAGAGGAAAAAAGCACTGTATTGTCTCCTATGCCCACAAGAGGGCGCAAGCGAGCCCAATAAGCAAATATAAAGCAAATCAAGCGTTGCAATATTTTATTGAAATTAAATGACATTCACTTTTTAAAATGCATTGCATTAACTTTTGAAACAATTGGTTTTAAATAAAATATAATTTCCTTAATGTGCATGCAAGGAAATTTAGGTTACAATAGTGCATAAAACAGTGTAAGTGCATCAGTAACCAGAGAAAATGCGCTTCAACAGACTGCGTAAAACTAACGTTACATGAACACAAAATAGCAAACAGCCATTCAGAAACAATCCACTTCTACTCACTACATCTACATATTGTTCGTCAAAAACATCAGACGCTCAACTTGATCAGCTTGAGCACTTACTTTTCCGAAAGTTTTTTAGGCTTTCCCGCCATTTTCCAATTGAACAACAGAGCCGCACCGCGCTGTATACTGGATAAGCTAACAAACAAACCGCGCCAGTTTTTGACTTTCAAAACGCACTTCTTTTGCATTCAAATGTGCATTTTTTTATTTTATTTAACGAATATTCTAAATTTTTATTTTTATTTGACAGCCCTAAAGCACAATGCTGCGTTTTATGTGGTGATGCTATTGCTTAAAGTCATGAGATCAAAATGGAAAATTCTTGTTTTTTTCATGGAATACCGCAGTATTTATTCTAAACGATTCATCTGTGCACATAAACTCGTGTTCCTCGTAATCTCGAATCATATAATAAAATCTTGAATAACTTCCCCTCATCTCTTGCAGCATCTCTTCTCTGATGACGTCATTACTGGCATGAGGGCGGGGCAACCTGTCACTCACATGAGATCCACCAATAGCAAACCATGACCATCCAATCAATTCCCCACAGACAAAATCAAGCCCCGCCCACATTTGTTCCTGTTCCAGAAGCAGTTTTACTCATATATACGGCACTAAAGGGAAGAAAAGACTATTGCACTTCGGTTTCATGCCGACTTTAAGCTGGAGCTGCCTGTATAAACCATATTTAAGTTCATCAGCACCACCCAAAAGATCCTAATATCTGTCCACTTTTTCAGTGGTTCTTGGTTCTAGAAGTATTTTTCCCATTAGGGTTTTAAAAAGTCTCAGTTAAAGAGTTATAAGCCATGAACCAAACCAACCAGCTACGAGGTACATCACAAATAACTTAGTATTTGATAAACAGACATCTTTAATGAAGGAATAAACTGCATAAAGAATTGCGAGGAATGCAATAAAAAAGCACTTTAAAACAAAATGCTTTATTTAAAGAATAGAAATAATGTAGCTTAAGTTCACTGCAAAATAACCAGATGTGTACAAATGCATAAGCCAAGTGAAGTCTATAGCACTTTCACAATACACATTGCTTTTAAAAGCATGTTTATGTTTAGAACATCTTAATATATTCATTCCTTACAGTCACATGTATCATATTAGTGCTGGGCAATAATATAGTTTACACTTTGCAATGATACAAGCAATCAGACAGCTAAGAGTACTGTTTGAATGCAGATAAAGTTGGATATAATACAGTATATATCCAACTTTTTATATAGAGCTGTGCGATAATACATTTTACATAGAATCTTGGGTAATGCAGTTATTTTACCAGGAATTGCCTGTTAAACGTGATTTTTTTTTAAAACTGAAGAAGAAATGACATCGACTGGTGACTTCAACACAAGTGGTATAATGCCCTTTTCACAAGATGTAAAATAAGTCAGAGACTTAGCCTATGTCCTTAGAGTGTGTATGTGAAGTTTTAGCTCAAAATACCCCACAGATATTTTTAGCATGTTAAAATTGTCCATTTTTGAGGGTGAGCAAAAATGCACCATTTTGTGTCTGTTCCTTTAAATGCAAATGAGCTGCTGCTCCCGGCACAGGGGGCGGAGCTTAAAAATACCCACCTAAAAATATGTGACCCTGGATCACAAAACCGGTCACAAGTCACATGGGTATATTTGTGGCAATAGCCCAACAATACATTGTATGGGTCAAAATTATCGATTTTTCTTTTATGCCAAAAATCATGAGGATATTAAATAAAGATCATGTTCCATGAAGATATTTAGTAAATTTCCTACCGTAAATATATAAAACATATTTGTGTGAGTGAATGCTGCACAATCGAGAACATAAATGAACAACTTTAAAGGAGATTTTCTCAATGTTTTGATTTTTTTGCACCCTCAGATTCCAGATTTACAATAGTTGTATCTCGACCAATATTGTCCTATCATAACAAACCACACATCAATGGAAAGCTTATATATTCAGCTTTCAAGTGATGTATAAATCTCAAATTCAGAAAATTGACCCATGTGACTGGTTTTGTGGTCCAGGGTCACATATATTCAAAACACAAGCAGCAGGCCTTTCGTTGCATAAGACCCACCTGTATTCCTTAACATTCATTTTAAGTTGAGTTTTGCAACTGTAACATTCTCTACTGTGTTGTTTTTTTTCTTTTTTTCTTTGTGTATATCCTGACATTAAGCACATTGGTCAGCAGTGGTTGTTTTTACAAGTGCTATACAAATAAACATCGCGTGTGTTAATGAAGAAAACTTCCTCTGAGCAGAACAACAACAACTTTCAGGTGTATCTTTGCAAACCATTTTAAACAGGAAAGATGATCTTATTAAACTTTCACTTGACTGCACATAAATGCCTTCGTCAATCACATCGACCCAGAGAGCCAGTCCTTTCAAAGCCCGGATTTGCTCAGTTTTTGTGGCAATTATAGAGGCATGAAATTAACAAATTAATCTGTATAGATGACATACGGCTGATTAAAATAATTGCTGAGCAAAATGATTGTTAATTTGCAAATAAATTGCTGATAAAAATGACACATTAATCTGTATAGATGACATACGGCTCACTAAAATAATTGCTGAGCAAAATTTTAATTTGCAAATAAATTGTTGATAAAAATGACACATTAATCTGTATAGATGACATACGGCTCACTAAAATAATTGCTGAGCAAAATGATTGTTAATTAGCAAAAAACATTGCTGATAAAAAATGTCAAATTAACAACCTAGAGACAGCAATATTTTCTGGAGATGCAAGTAAAAATATAAATAAATCTCAAAGCACATTCACACAAGGAACACAGAAGCTGTAGATGCGTGTCGATTCATGGCTTACCGGCTTGCGTTCGCGTCTGGGCGGGGCTTGCTGCTGTTGAGGGGGCGGGGGCTGCTGCTGCGGGGGGGCGGGGCTCATGATCACAGGCGCTGGGGCAACAGGGGGTGTAAACTGGGGCTGAGCGGGGTAATATGCCCCGGCTGGGGGAAACACACAAGAGAACAGTGTTACGAATGTCTCAAAATGCATGTGCACGGGTTTATATCTCAGTTCAGTTTTAGTGTGACATCACCCAATTCAGATTTCAGATCACGTACAGATCAAGAGAAAAACTGAGGTTGGCAAGGAAGGTCTCTTAGGTCGCTTCAGGTGAAATCCTCACAATTTAACACCACAAAACACTGAATAATCACATCAGTGATTCGTTGCTATGTACATGCGCACACACACACACACACTCACGCGCACACTCACACTCTCACGTGCACTCTCTCTCTCTCACACACAGACACACACACTGCATCCTTTAGCAAACACATAATCTGTCACAGCCAGATTTATATTTGACCTGCACACCCTCAGGAAACAAGCATGTGTGTAAGAGATTGAGTGTGTTGCACGGCTCCGTTTCTCCCTGCCTTGTTTGTTGTCATAGTGATTCATTTGATTTCGTCACTGTGTTCAGTTGTTCATTTTGACTAGATTTTCCAAAAATTCTGTCCATGCAAAACAAATGCCAAAAGTAGTACTTTACTACTAAAATAAAATTAAGAGAGAGGAAAAACACACCTAAACTCCTATGACCTGGTCCTATGGTCACTTTTAAGCGCTCTGATTGGTTGTTTCTTTCTTTAGTCACTCTACATGTCAAACCCAACCCAACTCGCGTTACTGAGAGAGACATTTGATGCTTTAGTTGTTGAATGCTAAAATATAGAATAATATAAAATTTTGTTTGTTAATTGAAATAAAGCTGAAAAAAAATATATATATATATAAATGTTAGATGGAAAACTTAAAAGTTGAAATACTAAAATTACTAAACTGAATTAAAAATAAAATTAAGCTAATTTAGAAATATTTAAATTATAATTATTGGAACGGCACAAGATTGTTTACGGTTTTGTATATGGTTAAGTGAAAAGTTATTAAAAAAAGAACTGAAAATATAAAAAATGTACGCTAATTCACCATTTTAATGCTAAAATAAAATAACACTATGAATGGTCATAGCATGGAAAGTGCTAATTATGTACTATTTAATTGTGCATATTATATTTTATTATTTGTATTAATATTTTACCAACTTTATATATATATATATAAAAAAAAATTAAATTAAATTAAGAGAGGAAAAAAACACACCTAAACTCCTCTTACCTGGTCACATGGTCACTTTTAAGCTCTCTGATTGGTTGTTTCTTTCTTTAGTCACTCTACATGTCAAACCCAACCCAACTCGCATTACTGAGGGAGCATTGTTCACCAGAGACTAAATATAGTCAAAACTCACAGAAAGACGGACAGAAAGACGGACAGTCAGATATAAATCAGTGTGACGTACCGTCAGAGTTTCTTCTGGACGCTCTGTTGCCCATGTTAATCTCTCAAACCTTCACATCTACACTGAGCTCGACGACTCCTGGTCTACCCTGCTCTCCCTGTCTGTGGACACACAGGTCAGCGAGTCCTCTGGGTGTCGTGAGAGACACACTGAAGACTGACGTGTGTGTGTGTGTGTGTGTGTGTGTGTGTGTGTGTGAGAGAGATTTGATCCGGTGAACGTGCTGGTGGGGGTTTGACTAAAATAACATCACTTCCACAAACAGAGAGAGTGAGCGAGCGAATGAGCGCTGATCCAGGATCTTTAGGACACTGTTAAAGCAACACCAAAGCCCTTTTCCTCTTCGGTCCCCCTACAGGTTGGAAGCAGAATTGTCCATTACCGCTGTCGTAAATAATTTAGCCTACCGCAGCCTACCGTCGCACGCACGATATTTGTTTATCCAGCACCGGCTTTGGAATGAACAATGTCCACAGACAAGGTAGACTATGTTGCATGATGTATTGTGACATCAGAAACAAAGAAAAACAAAATAATGACATTGCTTGCTATTTTTTTTGCTATTGTAACGCTTGCCGTAAAGCAAGTCAAATTTGTAGTTTCTTATGTCTCATTCGAACGACAGATCTGCAACCTGATCTGGCAAACTTGAATAGTGCGGTTATAGCCGATAGAGGGTTGCAAAGCGAATGCAGAAGTGTCGTTCACCCTGTTACGAGTTGATGAACCACTGAAACGATTTTGGAAACATTATTAAGGTACAAAAAAAAAAACTTTGGTGTTGCCAAAGAAGGTCACTTTTTATTTTTCTGAACAGCGCCAACACCAGAGGACGGGAGGTATCCGATATACACGAGTGATGATGTGGGAATAACGCTATCCACCTTATCCCTGATGCGTTTTGAATCATGGGTGGCACTTCCGGTTTGGGGAACTTCCATTCAAAAAGGCTGAAACGAATAATTTCAAATCATAAGGTTGCCCTACAAATAAAGCTGATCCGTCAGTTTGACTAGAAATCCTCAAATCCTCACGCCTCTTTCCAGGTTTGTTTTCACAGGTAAATGCAACCGACTAGAGATAGTCGGGATCACCTCCAAGCACGGCTTGGGCTCTGGAACCACGCTCCTTGAGAGAGGATGGACTCTTTACCACTCTGGAAATGCCCATGGTGAGAGGCGCCGGGCTGGTGTGGGTTTGCTTATAGCCCCCCAACTCAGCCGCCACGTGTTGGAGTTCACCCCGGTGAACGAGAGGGTCGCTTCCCTGCGCCTACGGGTCGGGGACAGGTCTCTCACTGTCGTGTGCGTCTACGGGCCGAACGGCAGTGCAGAGTACCCGGCCCTCTTGGGGTCTCTGGGAGGGGTGCTGGAAAGTGCTTAGACTGGGGACACCGTCGTTCTACTGGGGGACTTCAATGCCCAACGTGGGCAGCGACAGTGACACTTGGAGGGGCATTAATGGGAGGAGTGGACCCTTGATCTGAATCCGAGCGGTGTTCTGTTATTGGACTTCTGTGCTAGTTACAGCTTGTCCATAACGAACACCATGTTCAAGCATAACATGGCCGGAGGTCAATGATCGACTTTGTGCCCGTTTCAACCGACCTCTGGCCGTATGTCTTGCACACTCGGGTGAAGAGAGGGGCGGAGCTGTCAACTGATCACCACCTGGTGGTGAGTTGGATCCGATGGCGGGGGAGGAAGCTGAATAGACTCTGCAGACCCAAACGTACTGTGAGGGTCTGTTGGGAATGTTTGGCCGAGTCTCCTGTCAGAGAGATCTTCAACTCCCACCTCCGGCAGAGCTTCGACCGGATCCCGAGGGAGACTGGAGATATTGAGTTCGAATGGACCATGTTCTCCACCTCCATTGTCGACGCGGCCGCTCGGAGCTGTGGCCGTAAGGTCTCCGGCGCCTGTCGAGGCGGCAATCCCCGAACCCGGTGGTAGACACCGGAGGTGAGGGATGCCGTCAAGCTAAAGGAGGAGTCCTATCGGGCCTGGCTGGCTTGTGGGACTCCTGAGGCAGCTGACGGGTACCGACAGGCCAAACGGACTGCAGCACGGGTGGTTGTGGATGCAAAAAAATCGGACCTGGGAGGAGTTCGGTGAGGCCATGGAGAAGGACTACCGGTTGGCCTCGAAGAGATTCTGGCAAACCGTCCGGCGCCTCAGGAGAGGGAAGCAGTGCCCTACCAATGCTGTTTACAGTGGAGGTGGGCAGCTGCTGACCTCAACTAGGGATGTCGTCGGACGGTGGAAGGAATACTTAATAATCTCCTCAATCCCATCGACGCGTCTACCATTGAGGAAGCAGAGGCTGAGGGCTCGGAGGTGGACTCATCCATCACCCAAGCTGAAGTCACCGAGGTAGTCAAGAAGGTGGATGAGATCCACCCTGAGTACCTCAAGTCTCTGGATGTTGTGGGGCTGTCTTGGCTGACATGCCTCTGCAACATCGCGTGGCAGTCGGAGACAGTACCTTTGGGCTGGCAGACCAGGGTGGTGGTCCCTATTTTTAAGAAGGGAGACCAGAGGGTGTGCTCCAACTACAGGGGGATCATACTTCTCAGCCACCCCGGGAAAGTCTATGCCAGGGTAATGGAGAGGAGAAAACGGCCAATAGTAGAACCTCAGATTCAGGAGGAACAGTGCGGTTTTCGTCCAGGCCGTGGAACACTGGACAAGCTCTATACCCTCTCCAGGGTGCTGGAGGGCTCATGGGAGTTTGCCCAACCAGTCCACATGTGCTTTGTGGATTTGGAGAAGGCATCCGACTGTGTCCCTAGCGGCGGCCTGTGGAGGGTGCTCTGGGAGTATGGGGTCAGGGGTCCTTTGCTAAGGGCTATCCGGTCCCTGTACGACCGGAGCAGGAGCTTGGTTCGCATCGCTGGCAGTAAGTCAGACTTGTTCCTGGTGCGTGTTGGACTGCCCTTTGTAATCAGTTCTGTTCATCATTTTTATGGACAGAATTTCTAGGCGCAGCCAGGGGCCAGGTGGTGTCAGGTTTGGGGACCACACGATTTCGTCTCTGCTTTTTGCGGATGATGTTGTCGTGCTGTCCCCATCAGACCAGGACCTTCAGCATTCACTGGGACGGTTTGCAGCCAAGTGTGAAGCGGCTGGGATGAGAATCAGCGCCTCCAAATCCGAGGCCATGGTTCTCAGTCAGAAAAACCCACTTCAGGTTGGTGGAGAGCTCCTGCCTCAAGTGGAGGAGTTCAAGTATCTTGGGGTCTTGTTCACGAGTGAGGCAAGGACGGAACAGGAGATTGACAGATGGATCGGTGCAGCTTCTGCAGTAATGCAGTCAATGTACCGGTCTGTCGTGGTGAAGAAAGAGCTGAGCTGCAAGGCGAAGCTCTCGATTTACCGGTCAATCTATTTCCACCTATGGTCATGAGTTGTGGGTCATGACCGAAAGGACAAGATCCCGGATACAGGTGGCCGAAATGAGCTTTTTCCGCAGGGTGGCTGGGCGATCCCTTAGAGATAGGGTGAGGAGCTCGGTCCCTCGAGAGAAGCTCAGAGTAGAGCCGCTGCTCCTCCACATCGAGAAGGGCCAGCTCAGGTGGCCTCATGGATGCCTTCCCGGGAAGGTGCTCCGGGCATGTCCCACCGGGAGGAGACCCCGGGGAAGACCTAGGACACGCTGGAGGGATTATGTCTCCCGGCTGGCCTGGGAACGCCTCGGTGTCCTCCCGGAAGAGCCGGAAGAAGTGTCTGGGGAGAAGGAAGTCTGGACATCTCTGCTTAGACTGTTACCCCAGCGACCCGGCCCCGGATAAGCAGAAGAAGATGATGATGATGATGATGAAGTTACATAATACAGATATATATTACTACAGTGATATTAAACCCGTCCGTTATTAACAGGTTGTTTGGTCTGTTGAAAGTACCTTGTTGATGCTTTTACACTTTTAAATTTCTTTTTAATGTTCGATGGTTGAAGGGTGAGTAGATTAATGTCATCTCATTGTGACACCTTTTTTTAACGTATTGCGTTCATAGAGCGAGCCTTTCACTGATTGTTTGCAGCTTAACGGAAGTTACACCCATAATTCGCGCAAAGCATCATGTGGCGTAGGAATAATGTGGATACAGATGAGAGAGGCTGGGACAGATCATTAAATAAACATAAGAAATAAATTATAAAAAATGAATTAATTAAAATAAAATAAATAAATGGATGAATGAATGAACACAAATAAATAAAATTAAATAAACAAAAAAACGAGTAAAGAAAGAAAGAAATAGATAATAAAGGAAAGAAACTTAAATACATCAATTAAAGGTGGAAAGAATAAATAAAAGGAAATTAAATGAATGAATTAATAAAAACTAATAAAGAACATGAAAGAAAGAAAAAAACTTAAATACATAAAATTAGGTAAAAGCAAATTAATAAAAACAGTAAATAAAGAACATGAAAGAAAAAAGAAAAAAGAGATAAAAATGGAAAGAAAATTAAATGCATAAAAAAGAGAACAAATAATTTATACAATTAAGTAAAAGCAAATAAATAAAGAACAGTAAATTAAGAACAGTAAATAAAGAACATGAAATAAAAAAGGAGGAACAACAGAATAAGAGAAAGAATGACAAACAAACAAACAGAGATAAAGAACAAAGGGAGAAACTCCACCACTGTCAGCCTCTCTCAGATCTTTACAGTTTCCGTTACTGTACCTTTAACACTTTGATATATAAACTAGGAAAAAACGTTTGTAGAGACAAACTTTAAGTTGGTAAAGCCGGACCAGAGAGTTGGAAGAAGTTTGAAGAAGTTTAAAGTAGTTTGAAGTTTAAAATAAGTGTTGATGCGTAAATGTGGGTGGTCACATGTTAATGTGCTCAGGGTCGTGATGTCATCACCATGACGATTTCTAAACAGGGTCGTGATGTCATCACCATGACGACTTCTACACAGTTACCAACAACAACAACAACTAGATTCTGTTTGTTTTCAAACTGTTTTCAGTCAACAATAAAATCAGTTGAATAATTAAGGCGAGCCACGGCAGGCAAAAACATTGTGTTTTTTTACTGGTCAATTTTGAGATTTTTGGATATTTGTCTTCAATAACATGTCTTCTTTCAGACTTGTGTTGAAAAAAAGTCTGAAATACACATTTA